>CM042561.1:16259445-16331945 GCA_023630585.1 Cranoglanis bouderius
AGACCAGCAAAACAAACACAGGCCTCATTAATAAATCTACATGTGCAGAGCACCTTTAAGAGGAGGAAGGACGTGAAACGTTCAGTCATAATTTCAGGCTGTTTGCCTAATGTAAAGAGGGTGCTTCTGTCAACAATTATGATTACAAGGGCCACGAAAAGCATACAAAACATCCAAACTGTAAACCTTTCCAGATGTCCAGCAATAACATGATAATGGTGGGTAACCACTGGGAAGTAAAGTCTGGTTACGGAAAAGTTATTAAAGGATTATGCCCTTCAGCAGGTCTTTTCTTCTTTTTTTGTTTTTCTTTTTTTAAATTTCCTCTCTCTTGCACTTGATGTTTTAGTTCATGAGAAAGCACACATATAAGGTCAGTGACTCACATTTACTTCATGACCTGTGTGACCTGCATATCTCCCATCTATAGTCTGAAGAAACACGATGGCAGTGGCATCTGTACTACGCAATCTGTGCTAGCAGGTGGGATTTCAATTTGAGCTATAAAGAAGCAAGTAACGTTGAAATACTTCGTGGTTTCCTGGTTCAAACCAGTTCCTTATGTACACTAAATAGCCAAATGTTTGTGGACACCTGCCCATCACACCCATACAGTATGTGTGTCTTCCCCAAACGAGGTTGGAAAGAACATAATTGTATAGGATGTCATTATATGCTGTAGTGTTACAATTTCCTTTCAAGGAACTAAGCCCAAACCTGTTCCAGCATGACAGTACACCTGTGCACAAAGCGAGCTCCATGAAGACATGGTTTGCTAAGGTTGGTGTGGAAGAACTCAAGTGGTCCTGGTCTTGTGGCTGAATGGGTAAATCCTCACAGCCATGCTCCAAAATATGAAAAAATCTCAAAACCTTCCCAGAAGAGTGGAGGTTATTATAGCAAGGGGAGACTAGATCTGGAATGGGATGTTCAACAAGTACATATGGGTGTTGTGGTCACGTGTCCACAAACTTTTGGCTGTACAGTGTAGCAGTATTCTGAGCACCAGTTCTTATAGCATCGTGGACATGTCCTATTCAATAAAACAAACATTAAAAAAAAACAACAACATACAAATCTAATAAGGCTGCAACAAGAACAGCAATATACAAAATCAATATACTTATACAGAACGTTCCAAGTTTGAATTCACTGAGGGATTTTATATCAGTAGATACAGACAGTGTAGTACAGGTCTACCGAAGTATATCTCTTCAGCAAGATTGCATAATTTGTTTTATTCAATGTAGCCACAAAATGTTTTAGACTGTTTACAGAGAACAGGAGCAACAATAATATAAAGACTGTGTCAGTATAAAGTATCAGGTGCTAAGAGGACACACCAATTTGATAAACACATTTGTGTGTGGTCATTAAAATGAAATATATGGCTTCACAAGAATTTTAAAATCAGACAAATTCTGTATATTTAACTTTTATTCACAAGCTTTTCCCAAGCAGTTAAAAAAATATATATATTTTTCTGATTGTATTGTTTGTTATTAATTATTATTAATTATTAATAATAATATTATTATTATTAATGTGGATAATTAATAATAGTGCAAGTGTTATTAAAAACAAACACTTTATTTATTTATTTATTTATTTAATTAATTAAATTAAATTAAAGTAGGTGCACTGTTGTTATTTCCTAACTCACTTTGGACATAAAAATGCTATCAAGTGGTAAAATAGTAAAAGATTTGGCATGTCAACCAACAATTGTGTAATTCAGTGTCCTTTGTATAAATCCGCTCACCTTGACCCACACACTCAAAGCGTGGACCACAATAAAATATTCAAGCAAGCATGCAGGCCAGACTGCACAACAGCAAACCAGACCCTTCTGATGTGGAGGTGTACACAGGCACTAAAATATTAAACTGCCTTTCAAACTTTCACAGCTGGTGGTCTTGCTTGTTCTCCCACAATCGCAGGTGTACTTCTGCGGGGAACATAAAAGGTTTAGTAGCATTCTTAAAATTGCTGCTCGATGCTCAGTCTTTCCACTCCAGCTTCTGGCAACAGTAGTGAGCCTCATGTGCTGTACTGGCAGCTTCTGAGCTGAAGCAACCAGCCAGCCTGCTTCCTTCAGCCAGATCGACACGCTCTGACCGCTGCTAATCTGTAAGAGTTTGAGCAAGGAAATGGTTAGGGCATCAGAATCGCTTTTGTATCTTTAGAATTCTTACAGATTTTACACAGATTTTGTTGGCCAGAACGTTGCTAATGAACACAGTCTTCCGCCGGAAACCTCCCCAGCCTGCCTCTTTCTCTTATGCCTTAACTGGTAAATTAAAGCCAGACATTCTAAACGCTTCACACCATCCACCCAGGCTGAATAATACACTGATTTATGAATCCCTGTTTGAACATAAAGCATTAGTTTCATGGCCATTGCCAATCAGATGTGATAGGAGAAGACATTTTTATGAACAGCGAGCCATGCCGGGGAAGACGCATCAGGATTAAATAGGATTTAATTGCTTTCACGTTCAATATCTAAAACATGTGGTGAGAAAATATTGCAATATGAAGCCGGCACAATATTACACTCGGAGTAAAAAAACAAAACAAAAAACAACCAGAACTTTGTTCTACATTTTATCTCATATTTGGGTAGAAATTTCTCATTTCAGTTCTGATATTGTAAGGCAGAGAAAAGATCAAAGATCAAACCACAACAATTTGTCTGATATGAGCTGATATTGTAGTGCCCTAGCCATGGTTTCCTGTATTAGTATGCTGTTTGGGCTAAGATGCTTTAATGAGAACAGCTGAAAGTGGATCACAAAGAAGTGGTTGAGAATTGGGAAACACTTTACATGTCCACTGAGAATTCCCACAATTTATAGGCCCATGCTTCAGGATAGGCACAAGAAATTATATGCAGTGAAACTCATCGAGTCTTTGCCATAATAAACTTGTAGTGGTTAATATACAGGATGGTTGGGTGGTATATGTATATTTATTTATTTTATTATTTAGTACTCCATTTTATTGGCAGGATTTAAATATGGGATGATGTTATGCTTGCGGCAAATCACAGCCAATGCTGTAACCGCAGTTCTAATAAAAAACGAAAACAAAAACAAAAAAAAAACCATTACATAACAATAGTTTGTTCTTTAAAGTGGGAAAGAATGCTTAAATCAAGTGTATAAACATATCTATTTAAGGGAAAAGTGGAAGCACCAAAGAGCACTGCATTTCATTTTAACCATATGTTTACACACATTGGTTAATAGGCAACACAGATAAACAAAACTTGAGAATGAACTGCAGCTGCAACCTCAATGACCTGAAAATACACCATGAGAACCAGAGCAAATATTTTGGAACTAGAAACACTCTAGTGCACTTCCAGATTTCCATCTGACTCAATAATCCCATGCTAAATCATTTGCTTAGCTAGTTATGGGTTTCTCATCCTTTATTCATTAAATTAGAAAAATTCTCTACTGACTGAGGAGATTTTTAACGGAGAACACGGGGAGCAAAATATGCCCTCTCAGCACAAAATGTGTACAGTGTTGGCATTTCTCTAAGTCACCCTGTAGCGTGGCACAGGCCCAAAGCAGGGGCACTGCAGCTGACCCCCCAGCACTTATAGAGTCACAACACACAAATTCAGCACTGATGATTACTATGATTCAGTGATCAGAGGTGCATGGAATTCATCACAATTTATCAGTGCCATGGAAGCAGGATGCAGTTTCTTTTTTTGCCATGCAAGATATGCAAATCTGCACTTTCCTTGCCATGTCTGAGTGGGATATCCAAAACTCAGCCTCTCCCAAACATCTCCTTAAAGCAAATCCTCTCTAAAATGGCATACTGCCTGGAGCTGATTCATGAGAAATCTTCCTTAATATACTTGTGTGAGCAGCTCAGTGAATTAGAGGACCCAACCTGCAGTAACCTCTACCCACTGATTCACCCCTGTCAATCCAGAGCCACTGTTCAGCTTTCTCTCTCGCTCTCTCGCTCTCTCTCTCTCTCTCTCTCTCTTTCGCTGAGCTTCATTAGCATTCCCAGCAGCAGGCAGCCTCGCCGCTTTGAACCTGCGCTCTGATCACTTGGAACTGGGCCACTTCTCACCTCATCATTAAAGCAGTGCACTAATTTGGGTCATGTGTAGTTTCCAAAGCTGCGTGCCATCTGAACGTGTCAGACGAGATCAGAGAGCCAAATAACGACAAAGTACATGTTTGATTTTGTTGTTTTTTTTTTTTTTTTAAAAGTGGAGTACAGCCTCTTTTCTTCTTAGTAATAGGCTGCAAAATGGAGCAACTTTTGTGGGTTGAGGGGTGAGCAAGAAGAAAGACTGGGACTAAGGGAGCAAGTTTTTATCCACTCCCTTTTCCTCTGTGGGGCAGCACCAAACAAAGCTGTTCTTCATTTGCTCCCATGTGCACTACAGCCACACTATGCTGCATATCAAACAGTTACGTACTTCTAAAACATTTGCAACCTGCAATGTGCTGGACCGCATGCACTGCATAACCCACCTTGTCCAACAGATGCTAATGAAGCACTTAGGGTACAAAACTTGAAATGTGTAAAACCTGGGACTCTTATTCTATTCCAATTCACAATATCATTCCTTTTGGTCCTGACTGAGCGCCTTTCAGAGCGGCTGCCATGGTAACGTGGTCTGAAAGTCGACAAGAGATTGGTACCAGTTTCTGCCAAGGCCCTGTGCTACTGGTAGGCATGTGATAAGCAGCGCTGGGACTCTCAGGCTTCAAAAGGCAGAACGCTTCAGAATGGGGCACTGCTGATTTCACATGCAGCTCAAACAACAGCCGTGGCTTCCTTACATTCATTTCCATATGCCAAATAGTTCACTGAAGGACTGATAATACTAACAGTACATTTAATGAGCTATACAATAACAGGGGCATATACTGTGTCTAAGCTAGCGCTTTGTCTTAATTCTAATCTTATTGAGGATATAATGCCTGTGTTCTACTATGACTAAGTGGAGGATGGCTTGGCAGGCTACAGATTATTGGGCTTGGCAGAAATTTGTGTGTAGCGGAGAAAATAAAACAGCTAAAGCACCAGCACTCTATGGCCATTTACAAGTCTTATTATTTTTTGCTAAGCTCAGAAATGATTTCTGCTTTACGTCAGTGTTAGTTAGTGACCCATATCTGTCATTAATGTGAACAGACCTTTGCTCTCAAGGGCCTCACATGCAGACATTTTCAAAATAAAATGCATCTCAATTCTGTATCCAACCCAGGCCCCCCCAAAAGAAAGTGTCTAGAATCCGATTTAAACAGATCTGATTCAGTGTTCATAAAGATTCACTTCACAAAAGTCCACTTTGTTCCACTTTAGACCTGTATTATGCATGTACCTTTTGATTCTCTTTCTTTTGTCTCACATTCGCACTCTCATTTTAGTGAATGAAGGACCTTCAAAGCACTGGGTATCACAGCTCTGATATCACACACCAACTGCTATGGTGACACACCCATGGGGATCCATGCCCCAGTGCTGACTCTCATACACATATGCTCTTAACTGATGGTGTCAGAAGTCATGTAAATGTAATAAAAAGAATGTAGTATGTAAACAGAATGTGACTTCAGACACACACACACACACACACACACACACACACACACACACACACACACACACACACACACACACACACATATGCCAATTGTCCAATAAGCCAAAGGCTGTTTTTATCTGAACAATTTGTTCACCTCTGGCTTTGTGGTACACTTCTGTTGTAACATTTGTTTGGCACTAGTCCAAGACTCAGATATTCTATCCATGGCTGTTTTGTACACATAACTGGTAACAAGCTTCGGGCTTGTTTGAGGCTGCAGAAAACTTTTGAGCGCCATGACACAATGAGGTTTTGGGGGCAAACTATAGTCATTAGATTGAAAAAGGTTCATGGCAACATCTGTTAATTTTAATTAAAACATGTATTTTGTTAGGCATCGCTAGAGCCTTGTTCTTTTTACCCTTGTGCCCCAGTAAAATTTTCCTGATAAATCATTGTCTGATGAGGTAGATCACAGTAGATATGTCTGAAAATAGGCTTTCCTATTCACTGAGTATTATCATTTACATCATTTCAATTATTTAAAACATGAAGGCTGATTGTAACACCAGCTGAAGTGAAAATATCCTCTTCAGTCATACCAGGGGGTCCTCCTCCCTTCACTTTTCCCCCTGGAAACCTCAACTTGCAGTCAAACAATAATTCATAATACGACATTGTAGCTGAGGAGAGGTAACTACCAGGCTAACCCTTATTGGTGTGGTAATGAGTAGTACGTGAATTTGTATTTAGTTGAATGAGGACATCCCGTTTTCCAGATCTAATTTACTTGGCACAGATTTGATTGATAACGTTAGCTTGTTAACTGCTAAAAGCCTGCTTGCTTATCTCTTCTAATTTGGCTTTCTGCCACAAACGAAGTGATTTAGTCATCATCATTGAAAGCTTTTTGAAGTGATTTGTTCATTTATGGGGCTAGTTCATTAGTTTACTCACGAAAATGCTAATCAAACACACCTGCCTGTAATTCTCAAGACTTTGGGTAGATTTTTTTAGGCGTGTGTGATTAGGGATGGAGCTAAACTCTGCAGGACAGTGCAGTGGACCTTAAGGACTGGAAATGCCACAAACTCTAGAACCATATAAATATACACTATATGGCTAAAAGTATATGAACACCTGACCATCACACCCATATGTGAGTCTTCCTCAAAATTGCCACAAAGTTGGAAGCACACAATTGTATATGATGGCACTGCATGCTGTATAATTGCAATTTCCCTTCACTGGAATTATGGGGTCCAAACCTGTTCCAGCATGACAATACCCCTGTGCACAAACTGAGATCCATGAAGACATGGTTTGCCAAGGTTGATGTGGAAGATCTCGAGTGGCCTGCACTCAGCCCTGACCTCAACCCCACTGAACACCTTTGGGATGAACTGGAATGCCGACTGCACCCCAATCCTTCTCACACAACATGAGTGCCTGACTTCACTAATGCTCTTGTGGCTGAATGAATGAGCAAATCCCCATAGCCACGCTCCAAAATCTAGTGAAAGCCTTTCCAGAAGAGTGGAGGTTATTATAACAGCAGAGGGGGAATAAATCTGGAATGAGATGTTTAAAAAGCACATACAGTTGTGATGGTCAGGTGTCCACGAACCACACACAGTGTAGTTGGCTGTTACCAAAATGGCCTCTTCCTGTGGAAATAGGTGTAGTTTATTGTGGAAAGGTATCTGAATATCTAGCTAGAAGTCTAGCTCACAAGATTAGTTCTGCACTGACTGAGAGTAGCTCTGATATTTAATCCTTTTATAGTTCACATTTTACATGCTGTGGAATGTCCAGTTGTAAGAAATTGTGGAGCCAAGCTTGTCAGGTTGAAAGCAGAAGCCTAGGACCTTTCTGTGATCATGCTCGAAAAATGAATTTTCTTCTGTGAAATAATTTAAAAGACTTGTGGACACATGAATAAATAAATTTGTGGTCTACAGGAGCCACCAACGTGTCAAATTTAAGATTTGACAATATTTTTGTTCAGTATTATGTCTCCTAGTGTCTTCTAGTGCCTAGTGTTTTGTGATAATGGGGCTGTTTTGATATATACTGTATACATTTTAAAAAAGTTTTATTATTTTTTTAAAATGAGTCACCAGGGTTCCTTATGAAATCAAATTATTGTCTGTCGTTGTCCATTTTGTAGGTATTATCAGCCTTTCTCTTTGGTTAATTCTTTTCTCATCATGCTTCACTACAGTTTTTTTTTTTCATGCTGGTTAAGCATGTCCCATTCAGCTATTGTTTCAGTGTTTGTGGCTCATTCTAAATATGATATAAAATGCATGGTAAAGACAGACAATAAATCATTGACTAGTTTAATAGGGAAACCAGATAAGTCCATGTTAACATTCAAACAGAGACAATTTAATTACATAGCATAGCAGAGCTCTATTACCTTCCGATGACTGAGAATGGGCAGCATGGGGTAAGTATCAGAGGTTGAGCTTGAGGAGTGAAAAGACATGTAATACATCTCCCTATAGAGGAACGCTGTGCTGTCCTCACCTGGTTCTGCTTTGCACATAAATAGATCTAATCTCTCACTTCCTGGAGTAGTGGCAAACAGATTAAATCCATCTGGCCTTTCCGTATATATACTCTCCAAAACATGTTTCTAATGCATCCTTAATAATAATCACGTGTCCTTCTTGTCTGTGGAGTAGTTTTTTGTGTGTCTATGTTTTTGTTTTTTTTTTTGTTTTTTTTACTGGTGCAGCACACTTATATTTGCAGTATATTGTACATTTAAGCTAGACACAGGGTTTCAGTGAGTCACCCATCAAACTCAGCCGGCTGTTCATAACTGCCCTGTGCCCTGTGGCTCTTTCTCCCTCTGCCAGACAAGCGCTTGAAGAGGCACAAGTTGTCCGCATGAGAGACAGACTGTGGATTTAGAGGGACAGGCTATCAACCTCAGTATGTCCAGCAGGAGCAAGGCAGTCGTGTGAAAAAGCCAACATAATGGATAGCACCCGAGGAGTGCATCGAGGCAGGGAGAAGAAAATGAAATAGTAGCACTTCTGGCTATTCATCATGACTCTGGAGGATGGAGCAGTCTGTCACACAAACCGAAATGGGAATAGTTACTGCTGCACTACTATCTTCAGTCGAGCTGAAAGAAGGCACCAAAAAGTTCTCTCTTTTTTCATTTTCTTTTTTAAATTTGTCTTTTTTCAAAACTACAATAAGGGAATTATGAAGCATCATGATCAAGCAGTGGGTGAAGCAGCAGTGGGAATAAACTAAGCCTTACTGAGGGATGTCTAAGTGGACTCACACTTGTAAATGAATGGTAAACTTTAAAACAGTGTTAGCTTTCATACTTTTTCTTACAACTTTATTTGTATTAAACCAAACCACATTGCACTCACTCATTTGATGTTCTCATAAGATATGGTGTCTTAAGAGTCACTTTATTAACGTGATTGTCAATATGACACAAGAACATGGCATTTTACTCCTCGACGGACTTACAGAATGAGAAGTGGGTTGAGAAACTGATCAACTATGTAGGCACAATCTATTACACTACATCCACTTTTATTGTCCTTGTCATTTTGCCATCATTTTGATGGAGTTTAAAAGGATGCAGCATCCACCAGAGGTCTATAAAGGGCCATGTGGCTTGAGACAAAGTCAAGAGATGTAAAACAGTCAAATAGAGTGATTCTATGTGCTTAAAATAGACTCCCCCCTCAATATTTAGCGCATCTGTCTGATTGAGTTTCCGCCGGGTGTTAAGAGTTAATTCATAAACGTTGTTCTGATGGCTGCCGGAGACTTTATTTTTAGCAGCTTTCATTACGCTTTTTTGACCCGAACTCAGATGTACTTCCTCGAGACGCTGGGAAAAGACAGGCAGCTTGTGATGACAGGAAACCTTTAAATTGTCTCATTAAGGAGAGGGGTTATGACAGGCTGGGCATGGGGAGAAGAGTGAATGTAATATGTTGATAAGCAGTATTCAGCTTGTTCAGTTGTAATTACAACCTCTTCTGGAGGCCAAGCTGGGACACTCTGCATCAATCCTGGAGTCTTCATCCCTTTGAGAGAGTTTGGCTCTATTCTACTTGTCAGCTTTCAGGGACGTGCAGGATTGAATGATGGTTGCACCGACAGTTAGATCATGGTTAAAACCCCGTGTGTGTTTTTCTGTTACTCTTGAGAAAAGAAAAAAAAAAAAAAAAAACTTCCTGTCAGCTCTAACCACACTCACACATGGAGCCTTTTTACATTTTAACCCCTCACCTTCTACCTTCCCCCACCCTAACCCTAACCATCTATTAAGTAGACACGAGTTAAGTGTTGACTGAATATATAAACTTCCTTCATTAATTCTGTTTTTGGTCCAATAACAAGAGGATAAGTGCAGAATTAGTCTGCCTGAGGGAAAGTCGGATTTTGTGGGTTTTATTTTTTTTTCCCCCAGTGTAAAATATGTAATGGAGTCTTTGTATGTCATGAATGAATTAGTCAACTGTTCTCATGTAAACGTGTAACACAGCAAGTAAAGATGATTAGCTTGAATATAAGACTAGGCTTTTGAAAAATGTAGAGTACGCTTAAATACCTCATTGCATTCCACTGAGAGAAAGGCAGCCCTTGCTAATATTTTCAAGAAGCCGAAATTCTGAGTGTATGTGACAAAAAATTTCTCTTCCAAAGTCCTCGTCCAAGGTTAGCAAAGGATATTAATTAGATGAAATGTCAACTTTTCAGTTACAAACATAACGAAACAACCGGCTTGGCTTCAGGAATACATGTTGCCTATTAAGAAATGCTTGTTCTTGACAGTGAAGCTGAATGGGATGATCTGAATTAATAGTGGGCCTGTAGTTAAGCTCTTCTTGAAAAATGTCTTTTTACTAGCTGAGTCTTTCTGTCTGAGTTTTTGGCACAAAATTTGAGGCTGGACTAAATGATGTATACAAAGGTTAAAACTGTGTGGGGGGAGAGAGAGAGAGAGAGAGAGAGAGAGAGAGAGAGAGAGAGAGAGAGAGAGAGAGAGAGAGAGAGAGAGAGAGAGAGAGAGAGAGAGAGAGAGAGAGAGAGAGAGAGAGAGAGAGAGAGAGAGAGAGAGAGAGAGAGAGAGAGATAAATTCACAAAGCATGCAAGGAAATGATTAAGACCTTCATTGTGTAAAATATGTTGTAAAATAAATTGCTTGGAAATGGTGGCTTGGATGTTCACTGAATCAGCACTGAGAAGCAATGGCTATTTAATAATTAAACAGGTTTTTATGAGCTTCACATTATATTCAATTAATTCTGATGCTTGAATTACCATAAATCTGCCCCCTAATTTCCCCATGATGTATGCATATTAGTAGCTTTCTCATGCAAAACACTTCCGGACTCAGTAATGCTATCTAACAGAAAGTACAGATCAGTGGTGGAGTCAGTCACATCAGATATCAGAGAGCAGTTGAAGATACTCCAAACCCCAACTCCCTGGAGCAGTGCTTTGATTTCCTACAGAGGTGAAAGGTTGAGGAGAACTGGATCACACACAAGTGCGCAAAGCAGGCTTAAAAGATCTTACTACACTTATTGTGTGATGATATGAAACATCTGGATATATTCAAGACTTACTATATGTTCATACATACAAATCCTCACTCACACATCTGTGCATACAAGCTGTTAACGAGCTGTTTTACTTTCTTGAGTAAAACACAAGAGTTGTTAGGGAAAAAATCATAATGGTGTAAATGTTTAATCAAAATCTTTAAATATTTAACGTACACTCTTTGGAATCCTTTGGTTTGTTCCCCCTAAAGATTTTATGCAAAACCCTAGAGCTGAAAGACTTCTAAGTAGAACCGCATTAGGAAGCGAAAACCCTTAACTATGAAGTACGAGAAAATCTTTTTTTTTGCGGCATCCATTAATATTTATTGAATTTTTATATAATTTTACCATATGTGCAATCAAATTGAATAGCATGGGCATGTAAAAAGTGCTGGAGACAGGAACGATGAGGCAAAAAAAAAAAAAAAGCAGAGGTGTTTCTGAAACGTTTTATTTATACCAGCTTTTTAAAAATGAAAGCAAAGTAAAGGAATGATGGATACTTTGCAACTATTTTAAAATTGAGTTTATATAGTTTACATCAACTACATGCTGTCTTTACTGAGTACATTGAAGACATCACACCATTTCATTGACCATTATAGTGACATTTTCTCTAAATGATGATAAAATAATGTAATCATAACGCCATATGGAAACGTGGGGTTGCATGAAAGGAAACCAAAGGAAATCCTGCTTGAAAATGGCTTGTGTTGTGTTCATTTAAATCTGCCTAGGTACGAGAGCTTTTATCATATTGGAGAGGTTCATTGTAGACACCATCCAGAGAAAAGAACACAGGAAGTTATGGCTTGATATTTTTTAGAAAGAATTTGGATTAGTTTTTGCCAACACCTATTAAATTATTATTTAAAAAAAAAAAAAAAAAAAAGTACTATACTTTCAACAAGTGGTTGAGACAAACCTGTGTATGTGAAAAAGTGGTGGGGAAATGCTGTAACACATATACAGTGGGGCCCAAAAATCTGAGACCACACTGAAAATCTGGGAAAACTGAAAATTGAAAACTGGAAATAAACATTTTGGAATTTTGAAAATATGCAACATCTTGACTATTCAATATACAAGATGTTGTTAAGGTTTTACACAAACTTGTGGCGTCTGTGACAGCTCGAGTGCGCACTGTCATTAAAGCAAAAAAAAATGGGACATACCAAATACTAAGAAACTCTGAAATTCATGTAAATATTTCAAAGATTCTATTTTCACTCAGGTTGTTGCCGATAATATCATTTGTAATGAAAAGCTTTGTGTCAAATTAGAAAAGAATGCCAAACAGAATCATTTTCACTTGTGGTCTCAGATTTTTGGACTCCACTGTATAAGATAGAGTGAATGTACTTAGTAAATGCGATTCTCTGAGATCTGAGATCACCAGACTAGTGGCTGTTGCACCTTTTTACAGTTCTTCATGACTGATTGTAGTTATTAACCCCTAAAAGCTTATGATTCAGTAATCCACCTTAAATCATATGATTCAGAAATGACAGTGAAACTGCTAGGGAAGGTATGTAATGATGAGACTGAAGAATGGTAGTCTGGACCTGCTGTGCCCTTGATAGAGTTTAAGAAATTAAAATCAGGAGATGGTCTCAGTAAACTGAACTAGTAATTAGCAAAAAAAAAAAAAGGATTAGCATATATGCCAAATGCATCAGTATGGAATACAGTGCTCTTTCTCTGCCCCACAGGTCCAGTGACCTCCACCGAGCATAGCAAGGAGCTGGAGGAGGTGGGTAGCATGAGGACTCCTGTGCGTCAGAACCCTGCCCGAGCTGGCCGGAACCAAAGACCCTCCGGCTGGAGGAGGAGGCGCCCTCGACCCCGCCTGTCCCACAAGGGGCCCATGCCATTTTAGATTAAGGTCAGTCCTACAATGCACAACACGTTTGTGATGGATGAGGCAGATAGTTTTTAGTTTTAACAAATCAGAAGATTTATGAAAATTCACTTGAAACGTACCGTATATGAACAGAACAAATTAGATAGGACACAACAAAGGTCCTGGCTTTCCTCCACTTTTACTAGGAAAAAACAAACAAACACAAAATATGCAGTACTTTCATTTCTAAAGGAAGAAGGTGTTTTTCCTGCTTTCTGTTATCAACACTGCACAAAGAGGAAATGAGTGGAAAATTACGTGTAACATGAGGAGAGGAAAAATGTAACTGACGTATCCGCGTTTTTCTCTGTTGTTTATGTAGTTAAAATCATCGTTTTTATGTGATGACTATACTTTAGACTGGGTTCAACACATCTATTCACTTTGAGTAGCTCTACATTATATCCAGAATGAAAGACTGTAACCAAATATATAAGCAGTAAGTAAGGTACGATTTCACACAAAATTTGGCAATCACATTAGACATGATCGCCCCTTCAGCCCACCACGTACTTAAGAGCACTTACCACATACAATCAGGGCCCTTTTGCTGGAGTAAGTTTTCACGTGATGAAACAATGGATTTCATGTCTGGGCCTTGAATTCTCCCTTATTTTTAAAATCAAGCGAATTTCAATGCATCAGCCTGTAATTCCTTATTATAAAAACACACATAACAGAAACAATATAATAACTGGAAATAATTAATGTTGTATAAAAATGTTTTTTTTTTGTTGGTAAAAACCCATGTAATATCTAAGGAACCATGGAGACACACACACACACACACACACAATGCAGAACAGATAAACTCTGCATGGTATAATATCCCTGCAGGAGGTAGCAAGCCCATAACACAAGTCCTGCTATAAATTAACCTCATATGCAATTAATCCTTTCAGCCGATGAAGGCGAGACAACCCTTTATAGCATAGGTAATTGTTCTTAAAGGCGTGGAGATGAAAGCTTTAAAAGAAGAGAAGCCCAAGCACCCATATCCTTCACAGTTTTACAATCTATGGTGAATTATAGTTTGTTATTGTTTTGGCCAGATTTCGTCTGGGAATTTTCTATCCCCTATTCACTCTCTCCCGTGATCCGAGGGAAAAAAGCAGTGGTGACGCCACAAAGGTGAACACAAAGAGCAAGCCCATGGCATGGAAGCCTGTACTTGTGGGACTGCACATGCCTTTAAGTGTTCAATGCCTCTCCTGGCCAGTTAAAAATGAGGCATTCTCTTGGCAAGTTAGGCAGTCAATGCTTGTTTTTGAAGCCCAGAATTTTGGCGGGGCACAATGAGGGAATCTGCAGGAAGTTGTGTAGCTCCATTAAAGGAAACGGCTCAGTGATTCACAATGCACACTCCAAAACAGCACTTCAAACCCAAACAACATGAAGACTTCTCTTTCATTCACTCTCTTCTTCAGCTCCTCTCATGCCTTCCTGGAGTTCAGAGTTCATCCTGTTCAGCCTTTTCACCCATATCCCGACAGACGTAGTTGACTGAGCCACCTCATTTTGCTTGACTAGCATGCCAATCAAGTTGCCAGTGAATGGCACCATGAGAACAATTATGGACTCTCAAACCACAACATTCAAAGTTCAGATGCTAATCTAATGAATGATCCATTGTAGCACTATAATGTTGCTTGACTAATAATTATTTAGCAAAGACAAAATATGAATCAAAAATGTTCCCCACCTGGGATAACCCTGTACTGAACCTCTAACCTGCATCTGGCTAATGTACAACATGTCACATTTTCCAGTGGGTGAGAAAAGCTGCCTTGCACTTCATCATCCATGTCTGAAACTGGGTGCAGCCTGACCAGAAGAATTAATTTCCTCTAGGTTTTATAATAGGCAGGGAACAGTAGGAAAAAACACTTTAACTTAGTAGAAAGGAAAAAGAGTAATTTCTTTTTTCATCATGTTTGCCAATACATTTTAAAATAGCAAGACAGTATGCTTGCCAAGTGGAGAAAAACAATAGGGTTAAAAGAAAGATTTTGAACAATTCAATTCAATTTGATTTATATAGCCAGCTAGAGGCAACAGTGGCAAGGAAAATCTAGCTGAGAGGACATGAGGAAGAAACCTTGAGAGGAACCAGACTCAAAAAGGAACTCATCCTCTTCTGGGTGACAATTAATGGTCATTTAATTAAACTACACTGTGAATAAGGGGCAATGGGACTGAACAGTGTGAACTTAAGAAATGGAACAAGAAGAATACCTCTTGACTTTCTCCCCTTGGCTGACCAGTTGACCTTAACAGTGTCAGTATTGCCTTGTTTATACAAGATTCTATATAACCAATGATACTATCACACTACTCTTGACTAACCATTACAACCCACAGCAGCCTTGCTTGCTATATGCAGTACTGTAGACTAAATTCCTTCTTCAGCAAAGAACTTCAATAAATTCTCATAAAGACAAAAAAAAAGAAGAAGAAAATTGTGAATATTTTACTAAAAAAAAATAGGCTGGAGGAAATGTAGGAATTTGATATATTCCCTTAATTTGCACACCCAATTGCTGTATGACTTCTTTCACATAAACATTACAAGACTTCCTTCTCCACTGCCTACTGAAAATTGATGCAAGTGATAATTAGACATGTTTTTAAATCAATCTTTTTGCACAGACTGCCCTGTATTTTTGGGCTTTTATATACAACCCCAATTCCAAAAAAGTTGGGACGCTGTGTAAAATGTAAAAAGAATGCAATGATTTGCAAATCTCATAAACCCATATGTTATTCACAATAGAACATAGAAAACATATCAAATGTTTAAACTGAGGAAATGTACCATTTTAAGAAAAAAATAAGGCAATTTTGAATTTGATGGCAGCAACACGTCTCAAAAATGTTGGGACAGGGAAACAAAAGGCTGGAAAATTAAGTGTTACTAAAAAATGTTACTAAAAATTGGCAACAGGTCAGTAACATGATTGGGTTTAAAAAGAGTATCTTAGAGATGCAGAGTCTCTCAGAAGTAAAGATGGGCAGAGGTTCACCAATCTGCGAAAAACTGCATCTACAATTTGTGGAACAATTTCAGAATAATGTTCCTCAACATAAAATTGCGAAGACTATGAATATCTCATCATCTCATCATCATCAGCTACAGTACATGATATTATCAAAAGATTCAGAGAATCTGGAGAAATCTCTGTGCGCAAGGGACAAGGGTGAAAATCAATATTGCATGCCCGTGATCTTCGGGCCCTCAGGCGGCACTGCATTAAAAACAGGTATGATTCTGTAATGGAAATCACTGCATGGGCTCAGAAACACCTCCAGAACTCGTTGTCTGTGAACACAGTTCGCCGTGCCATCCACAAATGCTGGTTAAAGGTCCATCATGCAAAGAAGAAGCCATATGTGAACATGATCCAGAAACGCCGCCGTCTTCTCTGGGCCAAAGTTCATTTAAAATGGACTGAGGCAAAGTGGAAAACTGTTCTGTGGTCTCTAAGATACTCTTTTTATACCCAATCATTTTACTGACCTGTTGCCAATTAACCTAATTAGTTGCAAAATGTTCCTCCAGCTGTTTCTTTTTAGTAACACTTACTTTTCCAGCCTTTTGTTGCCCTGTTCCAACATTTTTGAGACGTGTTGATGAAATTCAATTTTATGAAATTCAAAATGACCTTTTTTCCCCCCTTAAAATGGTGCATTTCCTCACTTTAAACATTTGATATGTTTTCTATGTTCTATTGTGAATAACATATGGGTTTATGAGATCTGCAAATCATTGCATTCTGTTTTCATTTACATTTTACACAGCGTCCCAACTTTTTTGGAATTGCGGTTGTAGAAGGGCCCTAAAGTTTTTAATTATTTTATTATGGACCTCGTTAGTAAATCAGCTTGCATTGTTTTCTGTGTGTTATTAAGTTTGCATATTTTTTTTACACACAAAAACCTTTAGTAAACAA
The DNA here is from genome assembly GCA_023630585.1 of Cranoglanis bouderius. Taxonomy (NCBI): domain Eukaryota; kingdom Metazoa; phylum Chordata; class Actinopteri; order Siluriformes; family Cranoglanididae; genus Cranoglanis; species Cranoglanis bouderius. The sequence continues at coordinate 16,276,472 of CM042561.1, forward strand.
AGGCATTAGTCTTTTCTTAGTGAGGATACTGTAAGCCTGTTAAGTAGCATTGGAGTTTCTCTAATGCATCCAGAATGACTAGTGGGGTTTAGGTTTGTACATGTTTTTTTTTTTACATGCTTTATACAGGTCTGCAAGTGTGGGGCTGAGAACAAGATGTTATAACATCAGTTGATCTAATGGGACTTGAAGGTTGTGATAATGGAACCACAGCATGAGCATCAACAGCTCTTTATGAGGTCCAGATGCCATTACATTAAAGAAAGAAACAGGAAACATTTTCCTTAAAGGCTTTAAAGGACATACAGAAAACAATGAAAGTTGAGGCTAGTTATAGTGGCACATAAAAGAAAAGGTGTAAAAAAAAATTATATATATAAAAAAAAAAAAAAAACCCTGATGAGAGAGCCACTTTATATCCTACTTTGCTTTTGAAACTACAGACATCTCGGTTTGGTTTGAGGAACAACACAACAAAATACCTAGGTGAAGTCACAGAGCAAAATGATTCAGTTATGATTCACAAACAAAAACAGTGAGATTCAAATCTGTTCTCTTAGATGTGTCAAAAGATGTTGGAGATGCTGCCTCTGATCAGTCAATGGAGGCTGTTGTTATTGAACAAAGCTATCTTTACGATCAGATGGGAAGAGAAAAGATAAAAAGGAGGATAAAAAAAGATAACCTTGATTTACACTGACGCACAGTTCAAAGCATGATGTACTGTTCTGCAAGAACGTAAAATTTTCTTTATCTCGATTAATGCCAATTGTTGAAAACGACTGGGTTTTTGTTTGTTTGTTTGTTTGTTTGTTTATTTAGACACCCAGGCTCAATCTGGTTGCTAATGGTCTCACGTAAAGCAAACTTTTAGTATTGACTAGAGTCCAGTATGTTTTGTCAATAAATGTATCCAAGAACTGTCTACTTTCACAGTGAGAGGCAATCTGACTGGCATGACATATGACAACCACAGATGTTTTGCAAACACAAAAGATTATCTCGCTTACTCACCACTGCTTCAGACAAAGCACAATTTTGTGAACTTTTTAAACCATTGACTAGATCATTGACTATATCGTGCTCGTAGTGTTCAAAGGTTTGTTCTCTGACTGAAAAGTGGAGCACAGAAGTGTAGAGGGCTGATTGCAACCTTTAAAATTCTGAAGCTTGTGGCCAGAAAAGTGTGCAAAATATACCAGATGCTCCGTGGCCCACGGGCAGAATGTCTGAGGCTGAGACTACTCTGATGATAACCATAAGCAGAACTGAACAATTACATTACTGACTGCACTTCTTCCCCCAGTGCCTATGTCATTTCTGTTAATCTAGACCTGTTGCAAATATATTTATAGTAACCATCAATTATTCTAAAGATTTTTTTTGTTGTTTCTTTCTCTTGCAGGCACTGCTTCGAGCGCCCACCCCTTTGGTTCTGATTTCAATGCTCTTCCTTTGTCTTAGGGAGGGCCCTGTAACAAGGGGTCTTTCCAGCCCAGCCTGAAGAGTGATGTCCATAGCACCTGCTGGTTCTTCAAGAAACTCTTCTTCTGTCCACAAAATACCAGGACAAGCCACTCACCCTCAGCTCTATGAAGAATTGTGGGCCAGGAATGGGGTGGGGGGGGATATAGAGCCCGAGCTATCAGATTCTATCTCTGTCTGTCCATCTCTCTCTCTCTCTCTCTCTTTCTCTCTCTCTCTCTCTCTCTCTCTTCCAGTGTTTTTTCCTCATTAGCTTTCTAAAGCCCTTCCATTGCCACACTTTGCATGACGTGTGAGCACTGAGAAGCCTGGTCCAAAACAATCTTCATGCACAGTTGTCAGTTTTTTTCTTCGAGGTGTGCTACCCCATTCTCTGCTGTGTAAAGATGCCCTTTGTTCCAGTGCTGTGTTGTGGCAAAATTCTGGTGTGAACAAATGTCATATAAGAGGGAAGTGACAGGGATGTGAAGGTAAAGGCACTATTGAAAACTTCATCTCTTTTATCCACTTCCATCTTTTGACAAAAGGTAACAATGCTCCAATTCATTTTACCTTATGTCTGATAAAAGTAGCTACAACATGTTATTTTATTTATTTAACTACCACTGCTGATTCTAGAATTACCTCTGAATTGTGTTGCTTTGCATTAAAAAACTATCATCAGGTGTCAAGTAAACAAACAAACAAAAATCTATGGTAATATGGATTGATTGCATCTCATCATTTTTGTACTTACACAACCATCATTAGGGATTATTGCTCCTAAAAGTTTTGCTATCCAAAGCGTATTATGCATTACCCTATAGACACCCAACATCGCAAGGTTTAAGCCGACAGTGTCTCCTTATAGGACTGCACTACTCTACTAACCATGTGTCATGTCTGTCGTCCACCCCCACTCTTCACCTCGTCACAGCAGACATACATGACTGTTAACTGGCTGGGGCGACCTGCCCTGCTCAGCAAACCACCTCTCCTTTTAATGAAGTGCCAAATAGTAAATCTATAACGCGATGCTGCCAGGAGCAAAAAAAGAGAGACGAACGAACATGTTACCTCTTATTTAAGTCTTGAAACACCTAAGCATATGTATGTATAACACCATATTTGTTCTGACATCCAACTTATAAAAACAATGGTAGCAAAGAAACAGTTTAAACAAATCAGACCAAAAATCTTTCAAAGCAGACACTTCTTAAAAATGCAGTAACGGTCTGTGTTTCATACCAACCAGTAGTGCTCTCTTCTCTGACTGCTGTGCTAAAGGCTGAATTGCCCCCTAGGACAGAGATATTTGATTGACACAATAATATGCCTTTATTTTACACCATAGTGGAACTTATTACTTTTTTTAAAATTTTGATTCTGTCTTTGGTTTCAATATTTTTTTTTCTCAGGGTGCTGTGAGAGAAGCCTGTACTGGAATTGTCTATATTTTATGCATTTATTTAAGAAACACACATATAAACATGCTTACACATGCACTGTTCAGTACTGAGTACAACATATCTATGTTATATATATATAAATGTTTTATATATATATATATATATATATATATATATATATCTCCCTGTCTGTGTATCCACCGTTATAACTATGTATTCAGATTCAGTTTTTGTAAGCCATTATCATTCTCCCTGTTTTGGGAGCAGTTGCCTTTTAGCCTGAGCCTCTTCAGCACAGGTGGCCATTGCTTTGATTGCTGTGGTCATTGAATCCCATTGCTAATCTATTTCAGATGGGCCTCACAGGGGGTTAGCTGGAGTCTGAGGCCCTTGTAGTCTGAGCTCATTGACAAATTGGCTTAGTTCGTGACCACACATACCCTCTTTTTCTGTGAGTTTATCATAACCATGTAACACTCTATAATCGAAGATAACCCACAGAGCAGACATCGTTCCATTAACATCAGGCCCTTATTTGTTCTGCAACTATAATTTAGAGACATGAAGCTTTTACAAGACTGTTACCCATATACATAACTGTGTTGCTCAAATAGCATGGCTGGTGTTTTTCTTAAATCAGCAGCTAATTTCCTCCCCCACCCTCCAATAAGCCATTTCTCTATATGGAAATTAAAGAAAAATCCTCCACCATTGACGCCTTGCAGCAGGAACAACTCTCAATGAGAGCGTGCCTAAGAACCACAGCAGTAAAACACCCCGTCAAGCTCACCTTGAAGAAAAATTGATAGAATCATAGGGTACTGCGATTACAAATATTTCCAGTCTCACTATAATTATTTCATACGTTCTCAGACAGAGATGTAGACAGAGATGTTTCATAAATGCTCCTTCAAAATGAGACATGCTTGTCTCACACGTTAGCAGGGCAGAATATCTGAGTAGATGAGTACTGTAAGTTGCCCCAGGTTTGTTGTGATACAGTAAATGGTATGAAAGCAAAGAGACAGGTTTAGAATCACTCATTCCTGCTCCTAACAGAGTTGCAGGATAATTTCTGCATCCACAATGTTCTTCATGAATGTATCTATAACATCTGCACCAGCTGAGCTACCCCATTCACGGAGTGAAGTAAAGCAGTGTTTCAGCACAATTCAAGCCTTGTATCTGTAAAAATAAATAAATAAAAATACCCCCATCACTGCTATATAAAACAACTCCTTAGTGATGGCTATCTGTTGGATCACATGTCCAAAGACAAACCCATCATCATCATCCAAAGCCTGGTATAGAAGAGACCCCAAGCAGCTTTGCTCCAGCATCTATCTGTATGGGCATGCAAGGCTGCACTTTTGCAATTCCATTATGCTGCTGGAAAAATATATCCTGAACACACTTTCTCTTGGCATGTAATGATTTTCCAGTGTATTGTGACAATTTTATTGACTGATTCTTGTCTAGCTGGTTGTCCAAAGCTTACTTTTGAATACAGTGTGGAAAGCTGTATTTTATGTCTGTGCGCGTGTGTGGTCATATTAAAAAAAAAAAAAAGAAAAGAAAAAAAAAAAAAAAAAAGGACAGAAAATTACTCTACCACACAATGTGTTGTGGACACATGAGAGCTTTAACACCTTTCTCTCCTGCCTGGTGCAGCCTGAGCCACCTATCAGCATATCAGGCTAATGAAGCTTGTGGTGAAAAGAGAACAAATGCAGCCAGACTCAAACCAGTACTTTAATGTTGGAGAATTGTCTTTTCGGTTCACTTAAAAGAAACCTCTGCCCAGTTCCTCATGCGTTTCTGCCCAGATGCACTCCACTGTTGACTTATAATGCTTGATTTATATTCCTATGCACTTCAAGGCATGTCCCACTGGTTTGTTCACAGAGATGCTGTTTAGGCTCAGATCATGTTTGCTATAGAAATGTGCAGTTGCCTGTTATGTGTAGGAAGGAAAGGAGTTGAGTGAATGTTCGTATATGAAGAGAGCTGTGGCAAGTGAAATGCAGATGCTCTAGTCTCTAAGACTTGAGTTTTTAATGGACAGAAGGAAACCTCAAAAGACTGCAGGCAGTACTTAATTAATTTGCCTTAGTGTCATAAATGCATTTTTCCACTCTTCTATCAGCTGTCTCACACTTGACCAAGTGAGGCAAAAGAAAATGACCGACAAGCAACACATTTGATTGCTTGCTTTTGTTAAATGCACCACTGCGCATGTGCAATGTAGAGTCTTAGGGATCAAATAGCTGAAATTCAATCCAACATATTCACACATGTCCACTAGCTGAGCAATCAACAGGATAACTGCATTTTGAAATCCCATGGGTGAGGGGCTGAGAATAACTTGATTTTCCCCATAGCTTCTAATGAAACTTCACACCCAGACAAAAGCAAGCTCCATGTGAATATATCTCTCCATAAACATGGCCAGTTTGTTCAGCACACCATTTTGTTTTAAATATATATATATATATTCTGAGGATACCTGTATAGCCCACAGCCAGCTATGGCTTATCAACAGTATTACTAGGCCATGTGGAAAACACAGTAAAAACAAGGTATTAAATCCTCGTCTTTCTTGTTCAAGGTGTGTGCTCATAGAACTCACCAGGCCAAATGTACAGTCTCTGTCTCTGTTTTGATGTTAAACTGGGCAAAAAACAATTTAATAAATAAATGAATAAATAAAGTGTATCAGAAATGGTTGAAATACTGTGTACATATTTGAGCTTTTGGGTTCTAATTTATAAAAGATAAGCTTTAGCTCTTGGAGTACTTATTTTATTTTATTTTTCTTTTCATGCGTAGCTTTGTGTTTTTATTTTCTATTTCTGTAAAGTGTGTAAATATATCTTTATGATAATAAGTAATATTAAAAATATTATTTTAAGAAACAAGTGTCGAGTTGTCCATTTATAAAACACTGTACATATGACACATACAGTATGTATGTTCAATTTCTAAATTCATGCAACAGTTTGATACAGACAAGATAATAATTATGAAGTGGTGTTACGATCAAGGTTAGGATTAAAAAAGGATAAAAGGATTTAAAATAGCTAATAATAATCATAATCATAATCATAATAATAATAATAATAGGAGGGGCTCTGTGGCTTAGTGGTTAACACATTTGCCTTGCACGTCCAGAGTTGGGGGCTTGATTCCCACCTCCACCCGGTGTGTGTGAGTTTGCATGTTTTCCCCATGCTTTGCGGGTTTCCTCCAGGTGCTCCGGTTTCCTCCCCCAGTCCAAAGACATGCACTGTAGGCTGATTGGCATCTCTAAATTGTTTGTAGTGTGTGAATGAGTGTGTGTGCGATTGTGCGCTGCGATGGATTGGTACGCCGTCCAAGATGTCCCACGCCTCGTGCCCTGAGACCCCTGGGATAGGCACCAGGCTCCCCACAACCTTGTGTAGGATAAGTGGTACAGAAAATAGATGGATGGATGGTTAATAATAATAATAATAATAATATCGGAATAAAAATTAACATTTATGACCTTATCTCTTTACACTTTACAATCAAAGATTACATTTACACAATACAAAATATAGAGCTTACTTTCTAACTTATTACAATCCCAATTCCAAAAAGTTGGGACACTGAGTAACATGTAAATAAAAACAGAATGCAATGATTTGCAAATCTCATAAACCCATATGTTATTCACAATAGAACATAGAAAACATATCAAATGTTTAAACTGAGGAAATGTGCCATTTTAAGAAAAAAATCATGTAAGTTTGAATTTGATGGCCGCAACACGTCTCAAAAATGTTGGAACAGGGCAACAAAAGGCTGGAAAAGTAAGTGTTACTAAAAAGAAACAGCTAGAGGAACATTTTGCAACTAATTAGGTTAATTGGCAACAGGTCAGTAACATGATTGGGTATAAAAAGAGTATCTTAGAGAGGCAGAATCTCTCAGAAGTTAAGATGGGATGGAATCTGGATGGAAGCATATGTTGCTCTAAAACCTGTATATACATTTCAGCATTGATGATGCCTTTCCAGATGTGCAAGCTGCCCATTCCATAGGCACTAATGCACCTCCATACCATCAGAGCTGCAGGCTTTTGAACTGAGCACTGATAAAAAAGCCGGACGGTCCCTCTCCTCTTTAGTCCTCTTTAGTCCAGAGGACGCGGTGTCCATGGTTTCCAAAAAGAATTTCAAATTTTGATTCGTCTGACCACAGAACAGTTTTCCACTTTGCCTCAGTCCATTTTAAATGAGCTTTGGCCCAGAGAAGACGGCAGCATTTCTGGATCATGTTCACATATGGCTTCTTCTTTGCATGATAGAGCTTTATCCAGCATTTGTGGATGGCACGGCGAACTGTGTTCACAGACAATGAGTTCTGGAGGTGTTTCTGAGCCCATGCAGTGATTTCCATTACAGAATCATGCCTGTTTTAATGCAGTGCCGCCTGAGGGCCCAAAGATCATGGGCATGTAATGTTGATTTTCGCCCTTGTCCTTTGCGGTTTCTCCAGATTCTCTGAATCTTTTGATGATATTATGTACTGTAGGTGATGAGATATTCATAGTCTTCGCAATTTTACGTTGAGGAACATTATTCTGAAATTGTTCCACAAATTGTCGACGTATTTTTTTGCAGATTGGTGAACCTCTGCCCATCTTTACTTCTGTGAGACTCTGCATCTCTAAGATACTCTTTTTATACCCAATCATGTTACTGACCTGTTGCCAATTAACCTCCAGCTGTTTCTTTTTAGTAACACTTACTTTTCCAGCCTTTTGTTGCCCCGTCCCAACTTTTTTGAGACGTGTTGCTGCCATCAAATTCAAACTTACATGATTTTTTTCTTAAAATGGCACATTTCCTCAGTTTAAACATTTGATATGTTTTCTATGTTCTATTGTGAATAACATATGGGTTTATGAGTTTTGCAAATCATTGCATTCTGTTTTTATTTACATTTTACACAGTGTCCCAACTTTTTTGACCCCAACTAATTGTCTGCTACTGAGAGCAGTATGGAGAACCATGTTGTGAAGCCCTCCTGCCCTTGTTTATGCTATCATTTTTTGTAAACAGTACATTGAGTCATGGGGGTAAGAAAATTATATAAGTATCACCCTTGAAGAAAGACTGTCTCACAGCAGTACACTAAAATCTCTGTGTTTTGGCATTTTGACCTGCAATGAGAAGTTGACTGTAGGTACAGAGAGTGAAAGAAAAAGTAAAGTCTGAGGGAAATGAAAAGTTTGCCTGGAGCCTTTCAGCAGTACTGAGCCCACTGGGACTGATCTGGGAAGTGTCTGCTTAACATGCGAAGCTGACATGGCCTGACAGGCAACAGGCCGCCCCACAGGGCAAACGCACCCCAATCTGAAGAGGTTATGTCATCAAACTCGGGTCAGCTGTATAATTGAACAGGAGGTCACCAAGGTGATATGGAACATGACAACGAAGAGCCAGACTTTTAGTGTAGCTCTGGTAAGTGAGGCTAAGCCAGGAGGCAGTTAAGCATCCCAGATGGCTCCTCTAACTTCTGAGGGGTGAAGCAGTCTCGACACTTCATCTGCTACAATATCTAGTAGACACTTGAAATCCAAGTGTGCTAGTGGCTTAGACTGACTTTACTGAATGTGCGACGAGTCCAACTATGAAATCACAGAAGTGGCTAATGTATATCAGATGCATGACACTCAAGTGCCTTTCTTAATTATTTATGATCCAGGTGTGTGAGAAAGGTTAAGATGACAAAAAAAACACAAAGTTTTTACTACTTTAACTTCAGATTACACCAAAGCAATAATATCTGCAGGATCTCTGACACCAAGCTTCTAGTGTCTTCCACTGCAACATAAAAGCATTTATTGCTGTCGGCTAACCTTTGGTACTGACTGATAGATGAATGCGGTGTCCTTAGTATCGTCCTGGTTTCCAGCTCAGTTATTTTCCATAATCATCTATCTTGATGGGTACTGGATCAGAAATCCATCCATTTCCATACCACTTATCCTACACATGGTCACAGGGAGCCTGGAGCCTATCCCAGGGAACTCGGGGAACAAGGCAGGGGACACCCTGGATGGGGTGCTAACTGCATGCACATTCACACACTACGGACAATCTGGAAATGCCAATCAGCATACAACGCATGTCTTTGGACCATGGGCGGAAACCGGAGTACTGGAGGAAACCTCCGAAGCACAGGGAGAACATACAAGCTCTGCACACACAGGGCGGAGGAGGGATTTGAACCCCTATCCCTGAAGGTGCAACGCAAACATGCTAACCACTAAGCCACCATGCCCCCTGGATCAGACATCACATTGTCAAATCACTGCCATTTCAAATGTCAAAGCTTCAGAATGAACATTAACATCCCGGACAATTAAGCGCATTAGAGTTGCAACAAGGTGCCACTTGAGGTCTGTCACTGCAGTGAAGAGGAAGGAAAACATTGGGACTGCAGCACTGGGCCTGGAGCCAGGTTAAAAAAAAGGAAGAACAACAAAACCTAATGCACCTCAGCTGTGTTAACAGTGGCAGTTCTGCAGAGGTGACGGTTCATTGAACTGGTCATAAAAACAAGATCAGCACAAACTCAGTCAGGGAGGTTGTGGTTAGGAAAGAATGATATGGCAAATGTCTATGACTTTTTTGAAGCGGGTTTGCCTCTTTGGTTACTGCTCCAATCAGAGTGCTGATTTCTTGTGGTTTATTCAAAGTGCCCATGGGAATGACTGGCTCTGATGGACTAGTCAGGAATAGGTGTCTAGGAACCAAGAGGAGATTTGATGCACTGAACTTTTAACTCATTTATCTTATCAGAGCCAAAAAAAAAAAACCTGTCCTCAAGGATTAGACATGAAAAGGACTGCTTGGTTACATTAGGCTTTCCTGGCATATTTGGAACAAAGCCAGCACACAGTCAGGCACATACCATCATTCTATTATTACAGTATATTATTCTGATGGAAAGTAACAGCTGTTGATCTGTGAGAGACTCAATACATCCTACTGACTGTTTACAGCACAAATGGTGTTTGTGTAGGCAGTGCTGTAACCAGGGAGACTTAAGGTTTCCGAAGGGTAAGGGTGCTGCTGCAATCGTTATTGCTGTGTTTATGCCAGTAAACAGGAGTTCTCCACAGGGACTCGGTGACATTGTAAAATGGGACATGTGCTACATAGAATTATAAAAAATAAAAAATAAAACATTTTTTTTAATTGGCAAGGGAACCTTTATGCAGCTATTTGCTGTGGCTATTGAAGTCCTGTGTTTCTTTTGGAGTGGCATATTTTTAAGTGGGCACCATTCAAATTCATCACATTCTAAATATGAATGTCTCTTTACTCAGACCAATTTTTAAATCAATGCCTAAGCATTAGACGTTTTGGGTCATAGATTAGTAGCAGGTCACACAGTGGAGGAGATATGGTGTATTTTAATGGTATGAAGAAGCAATGCATGGGTTGATACACAGAGTGAAACAACTCCAAGATTTGAACTCGATTTGGGTTGATATTTGGTAGAAACATGGAGAAAAAACATCAGGAACCCAGTAGGCCATTATGGACTTTATAACACTAAAAAAAGTCTTTCTGTCTTTAAGTGTCAGTTTGTGTAATAATTTCCCCCACATATTTCTTATTATGCCACAGATGAGACCTCAAGATATAATGCATTCCTCAGCCCTGAGTTACATTGTTGAGCAATTGACAGATAGCCAGTGATATTAGACTTTAATTCTCCCAACTTATATCATGATCAGCCATCACTGATGATATGACATGGATGTCTAAATTTAGTATGCCACTCTGTGGAGAAGGTTATTAGTTCTGTGTACAAAGAGACTACCACATAGCTAACAATTAGACATCCTGAATTCACAAAGAACCAGTAATGCCAGTGTAGCATGGCCACTTAAATCCACTTGCTGCAAATCACAAGGAAGAGTGCAGCAATTGTTATGTGGGAAAAATGAATGACGTTTTTGCTACTATTATATTAATAACTGATTCATTTGAACACCCCGTTTTAAGACTGAAAGGAAGTTGAGATACATACTGCTTTGAGGTTAAACACAAATGTGATTTCACTGCATAAACAATAGAGCAACACAAGCTGACCTGTAATTTGCAGAAGCACCAAGCCAGAGCTCTGCCACTGACTGCCATTAGGAACATGAAAGGACGGGAGCCGTCATGAAATTACATAGGATGAGGGAAAATTCGCTGTCAGATGGCTTCAACTAAAAAGTGCCTTTTAACAGTGGCTTTGTGGAATGCCCTAAACACAAAAACAGACTGCAAATTTGCTTAAGCATTATGGCAGATGAAACATTACAAGGTAGCAAGCAGTAAACTGTGGCTGTAGCACAGAACATGAATAGGAGTGGGAGCATTTAGATTGAGGGAAAAAAGTATTTGATCCCCTGCTGATTTTGTACGTTTGCCCACTGACAAAGAAATGATCAGTCTATAATTTTAATGGTAATGGTTTAATGGTCTTATAGCCCATTCCAGCCTTGTGTAGGTCTACAATCTTGTCCCTGACATCCTTGGACAGCTCTTTGGTCTTGGCCATGGTGGAGAGTTTGGAATCTGATTGATTGATTGATTGCTTCTGTGGACAGGTGTCTTTTTACAGGTAACAAACTGAGATTAGGAGCACTCCCTTTAAGAGAGTGCTCCTAATCTCAGCTCATTACCTGTGTAAAAGACACCTGGGAGTCAGAAATCTTGCTGATTGATAGGGGATCAAATACTTATTTCACTCATTAAAATGCAAATCATTTTATAACTTTTTTGAAATGCGTTTTTCTGGATTTTTTTGTTGTTATTCTGTCTCTCACTGTTAAAATACACTTACCATTAAAATTATAGACTGATCATTTCTTTGTCAGTGGGCAAACGTACAAAATCAGCAGGGGATCATATACTTTTTTTCCCTCACTGTAGTATTAGCTTAAAATCCAAACCTGTGATATCATAAGCTTTACTCTTAACTATTGACAGAAACACTTAGCCTTTATGAACAGTATATAACTCATAAATGGATTAGTATATGGGAATGAAGGTGCTATAGACCAGGGGTGTCAAACATATGGAAGGTGTCCAATCTGGCATAATATAAAGTAATAATATATAATATAAAGTAAAAAATAATTAAATAAATTATATTTGCTCATCAACACTGCTCATTTATTTGTGTTGCTGTTACACCCTGGAACATTTAACACCACATGTGCATTATAAATCAGCGCCAAAATCTCGAGCGCATTATTGATGACAGCTGCTTGAAGCTGATGCTTGTGTGGCAAGCTACTCGTAATCTTGAACATGTCCAAAAATATTTCAGAAGCAATGGAAAGAAAGGTTTTTTCTTCTGTGAGGTCAATGGCCGACTGGTATGTTTAATCTGCTCACAACCCGTGGCTGTAGCATAAGAGTACAATATTAAACAACATTATGAGATGTATGCGGATATATATGGTAAGTACACTGGACAGCATAGGACAGAAACAGTAAACAAGCCAGCATCAGCTTTAAAAAAATAAAATAAAACAAAATAAATAAATAAAAACCAGCAATCACTGTTTACCAAAAGAGCAGGGACTGATGAAGCTGTAAAAGGCCTGCTATTTAATTGCCAATGAAATTGTTGCAGCATCAAAGCCCTTTTCAGAAGGAATATATGGTAAAGACAGTGGAGCTTGTGTGTCCCAAGAAGAGACACGCTTTTGAAATTCAAAGATAGTGTGGTACAAATGCAATCTATAGCATTTTCTTTTTTTTTAGCTAACTGACTGTACTCATCACTAGTGATGAGTATACAGTATCTCACAAAAGTGAGTACACCCCTTACATTTTTGTAAATATTTATTATATCTTTTCATGGGACAACACTGTAGAAATGACACTTTGCTACAATGTAAAGTAGTGAGTGTACAGCTTGTATAACAGTGTAAATTTGCTGTCCCCTCAAAATAACTCAACACACAGCCATTAATGTCTAAACCGCTGGCAACAAAAGTGAGTATGACAAAAAAAAAAAAGTTATTTATTACACTGTTGTACAAGCTGTACACTCACTACTTTACATTGTAGCAAAGTGTCATTTCTTCAGTGTTGTCCCATGAAAAGATATAATAAATATTTACAAAAATGTGAGGGGTGTACTCACTTTTGTGAGATACTGTATAATGAGTTAGACACCCCCACTATAGAGACTGAAGCTGTCTGAAGATGGAGAGGCAGTACTAATCTTCAGGATTGCATTATATCTAGTAAAACTATAAAATAATGCAATGCAGTGCCAGTTATTTATTTTCTAACCAGCTTTTGAGGAAATTTGCTTACTACCTGATTGACTGTTTCATTTCTTAATGATGTCGTAATGCGGTTCAACTCTCTCAGACCTCTGAAAGAAGAAAGAGATAAAATCTAGCAAACTCCAACTCCCACTCCATCTCTTTCTTATCCATGTGCACAGCCAGCTGAGCCACACACAGACACAGTAGTGCCAGAGTAAGACAAGCTTTTCTGGAACAGCCTGTACTTCAGTTTGCAGCTCGAGCTCAGAGTGTGGCTGACAGCAAATTAAACTGCAGCTGGAGTGGACCTGCTGTCTTGGTGCTCTGCACTGCCTCCTGTGATTGCTCGAATAATAAACGTGCGTACCTTCAAGACAGTGAGAGATACTATGCTAACGCATTTGCACTGTTCCACTGTGGATTAAGTTGGCAGTTTAACACATTTACTTTAGGTTCTTAATGCATTAAAGAATTCAGCATGCGATAATGTCTGGTGAGTGAAGAGAAGTTGGGTCCAACAGCCAATTATAGTAAGCTCTGTATCAGACAATTGCTTTAGCTGAATTGTTTATTAAACACAGACCTTTAAGAGTTTTCTTTCTTCTTGTTTCCAGAGTGTGTGGTGATGGCAATGCTCATGGTTGATACTGACTATAAACACAGACAGTGGGGATGTACAGAACACACAAAGGTACTGGACCTCCAGCATACTGCCCAGTGTCAATGACTTTGGGATTATCACACCACAGCCAAGCAGCAGCTCAGCCAAGGCCACTCCTGACCACTGCACCACTCCATTCCACCAGCAGTGAGAAGCAATTGGGCACATATATGTGATATTTACTAATCAAGTTGTGTGACAAGATCAACAGCATGTGCTGTAAGGGAAAAAGCAGAGGCTTTGGATGATATTGGTCTTTAACATTCTTCGTACATCACAGGATGACATGGCAGTGAGATACACTATATGACAAAAAGTATGTGGACATCTGACCATCACACCCATATGTGGGTCTTTCCTAAACTGTTGCCACAAAGAAGGAAGCACACAATTGTATAGGATGTCTTTGTATGCTGTAGCATTACAATTTCCCTTCACTGGAACTAATGGGCCCAAACCAGTTCCAGCATGACAACGCCCCAGTGCACAAACAAGGTTCATAAAGACATGGTTTGCCAAGGTTGGTGTGGAAGAACATGAGTGGCCTGCACAGAGCCCTGACCTTAACCCCATTTGGGGTGAACTAAAATGCTGACTGTGTGCCAGGCCTCCTCACCCGACGCCAGGGCCTGACCTCACTAATGCTCTTGTTCTTTATCCATTTCTGAATCTTTCACATGTAAAGAAATGTATGTATAACTGACTCTCAGTCCCCAGCTCTTAAATACTTTGGCTTCTAAAATGGTTTAAAAACATCTGTCTAAACAGGGTAATGAAGTGCAGGGTAGCTGGAATAAATGTGCAAGCAGGGCTTATCCACCCTAAAAAAACGAAACTAAAACAATATATTTATATTTTGTATATCAATATAAATTCATTTGTGACAACCATATCAGATTATTTTCTGTTAGTAAATTTCTTAAGGTGGATTATTTTGGACTTTTATTGAACAAAAGGTCATAAGAAAAAATACACAAAATGAAGTATGAAGAAGTGATGCTGGGGCTGATTCTTTGTGGCCCAGACTGTAGATTCATGCAGCCTATCAGTGACAGTCATGTTAAGTGATTACACAGCGTGGAACAACTCCTAGATTTGATCTCCATTTGGGCATTACAGACATAAAAGGCCCACGTCTCTGTGTGTGCCTATGTATGTAATAGTTTGCCCCATATCAGTCTTATTGTGCCATTAATGAGAAATTGATGTAACGCATTCCTCAACCCCAGGAGTTTCACAGCTGAGATTTGATAGATATTATTTTGGCCCTTGCATGTGATATCACACTACTACTACTACTACTACTACTACTACTACTATTATTATTATTATTATTATTATTATTATTATTATTATTATTATTGTTTTACCTAAGGTCACTGTTAAAAAACAAAATTTGATAAATTCTTAAGCAAAAATAAGACTAAAGACTAGTTCATGACACCAGCCACAATACATACAACATCACTGCTGTCAACCTGTTGGAGCTCCATTGTGACTGGAAACACAAACACTAGAACTAATAAAACAAGATCATACTACACTTGGGTGACGCCTCGTTGGCCTCAGACAGGAACATTTCTTGGGAGGCCGCCTAATCGGCCTCAGACTGGAACATGGCTTGGGAGGCCACCTAGTCAGCCTCAGACAGAAACATTTCTTGGGAGGCCACCTCGTCGGCCTCCGACTAGAACATAGCTTGGGCTCAGGAGATGAGGTTGCCACGTTGACCTCTGGTTGGAGCTCTGCAGGGGAGACCTCTTCGTGGGTCTCAGGCTGGAGCTCAGGAGTTGAGGTTGCCATGTTGATCTCTGGCTGGAGCTCTGCCGGGAAGACCACTTCATTGGTCTCCGGCTGGAGCTCTGGAAATGAGGTTGCCACATTGACCTTTGGCTGTAGGTCTGCCGGTGAGACCACTTCATTGGTCTCCGGCTGGATCTCAGGAGATGAGGTTGCCTCGTTGACCTCTGGCTGGCGCTCTGCTCTCGCTTTCTTATAGAGCCGTTTGTGGGTACGCCAGCTGCCCTTGAAAGACTCCTGAGAGCAGAAATATGATCCTTGTATACTGAGTTCGATACATGTGGGACACAGTAGCTTGGCCTTTTTCCTACAGCCCTCGGTCGCACATGCCTGGGATTGGAGCTGGGCTGTGTAATATGTAATACATGGTGTACGTCCGAGGGAGTTTGTCCATCAGGCTGGCCCTCTCTAGCATTTTTTCCAGGTCTGGTTTAAACTCTGGCCTTCCAAACACCTTAACTAAAAGTTCTACAAACAGGGCCATGTTGCTAAGGCCACAGGATCTCTTAGTAGTCAGTAGCTCTTAAAGATTCCGGCGTGACACTCTCCTCACTCTCCTGCTGCATCCATGGTAGAGGTGAAGTATTCTGTTAGGTACGTGGGTTGAGACGGATGCAAGTGCAGTTTAAGAGTTTTTATTAAAGAGAGAGAGGCAGACAAATCCAAATTGTGAAGCATAAACGTGATCAAAAAACAGGCAAGGGTCAGGCGATCACCAAACAACATAAACAGGACTAGACAAGAATTGATCATGTGAGGACGGAAACAAGATCAAAAACCATGAAACAAAACGAGGATCAAAGGCTCGGTATGGGTCTGGCGGAAAACACAGAAACACTCAATACTTCGCGTCGAGACAATGAAACATGGGGGTTTAAATACACACACTAATCAAAGAGGATAATACACAACAGCTGAGACATTAGGAACAACCAATAACATAACAGGAGTGGAGACAGGACAGAAACCAAAACAAAACACACGTGTCGAAGGTAAACAAAGTCAATGAAACCCAGAAGCGCACACTGCTCACGCTTCATGCAGTTCACGCGTGCTGAATTCTCATGCTTCGGGCAGTTCATGTGCGCTGAATACTCCAGCCTTCAGCGCGAGGGGAAATCCATGACGGATAATGATCTCTTACAGTGAGGGTAATTGGAGTCAAGTGTTCCCGTTGATTCAAGGGTGACCTGCTTTTCCATGTTTAAAAAAAAATCAACAGTTTTGGTTACCTGTGGTTTGATTTACAATACAATCCTGTACAAGTATACAGGTGCATCTCAATAAATTAGAATGTCGTGAAAAAGTTCATTTATTTCAGTAGTTCAACTCGAATTGTGAAACTCATGTATTAAATAAATTCACTGCACACAGACTGAAGTAGTTTAAGTCTTTGGTTCTTTTAATTGTGATGATTTTGGCTCACATTTAACAAAAACCCACCAATTCACTATCTCAACAAATTAGAATATGGTGACATGCCAATCAGCTAATCAACTCAAAACACCTGCAAAGGTTTCCTGAGCCTTCAAAATGGTCTCTCAGTTTGGTTCACTAGGTAAGCCACAAACATTCATTGCCAAAGAAGCTGGCTGTTCACAGAGTGCTGTATCCAAGCAGGTTAACAGAAAGTTGAGTGGAAGGAAAAAGTGTGGAAGAAAAAGATGCACAACCAACCGAGAGAACCACAGACTTATGAGGATTGTCAAGCAAAATCGATTCAAGAATTTGAGTGAACTTCACAAGGAATGGACTGAGGCTGGGGTCAAGGCATCAAGAGGCACCACACACAGACATGTCAAGGAATTTGGCTATAGTTGTCGTATTCCTCTTGTTAAGCCACGCCTGAACCACAGACAACGTCAGAGGTGTCTTACCTGGGCTAAGGAGAAGAAGAACTGGATTGTTACCCAGTGGTCCAAATTCCTCTTTTCAGATGAGAGCAAGTTTTGTATTTCATTTGGAAACCAAGGTCCTAGAGTCTGGAGGAAGGGTGGAGAAGCTCATAGCCCAAGTTGCTTGAAGTCCAGTGTTACGTTTCCACAGTCTGTGATGATTTGGGGTGCAATGTCATCTGATGGTGTTGGTCCATTGTGTTTTTTGAAAACCAAAGTCACTGCACCCGTTTACCAAGAAATTTTGGGGCACTTCATGCTTCCTTCTGCTGACCAGCTTTTTGAAGATGCTGATTTCATTTTCCAGCAGGATTTGGCACCTGCCCACACTGCCAAAATCACCAAAAGTTGGTTAAATGAACATGGTGTTGGTGTGCTTGACTGGCCAGCAAACTCACCAGACCTGAACCCCATAGAGAATCTATGGGGTATTGTCAAGAGGAAAATGAGAGACAAGAGACCAAAAAATACAGATGAGCTGAAGCACACTGTCAAAGAAACCTGGGCTTCCATACCACCTCAGCAGTGCCACAAACTGATCACCTCCATGCCTCGCCAAATTGAGGCAGTAATTAAAGCAAAAGGAGCCCCTACCAAGTATTGAATACATGTACAGTAAATGAACATACTTTCCAGAAGGCCAGCAATTCACTAAAAATGTTTTTTTGTATTGGTCTTATGAAGTATTCTAATTCGTTGAGATAGTGAATTAGTGGGTTTTTGTTAAACGTGAGCCAAAATCATCACAATTAAAAGAACCAAAGACTTAAACTACTTCAGTCTGTGTGCATTGAATTTATTTAATACACGAGTTTCACAATTCGAGTTGAATTACTGAAATAAATGAACTTTTTCACGACATTCTAATTTATTGAGATGCACCTGTACTTGTATTAGTTCATAATTAATATTTGAGGTTTGGGTAGTCTCATACGACGAGATGAGCTCTCAGGAGTGGCACAAAGCATTGTCATTGTTTTCAGTTTGAGAGTGTTTTTCTTCTTTCTCATTGTATATTTTTGTTTGTTTCTTGAAAAGTTACATTCAATACTTTTAGCACAAATTTAATCCCATTTTTCGATTATATCATCAAACTTAGATTGATTTGATTGATTACTTCCTGGTGGACTATAGTAAATCTGTAGGTAATGTATGGTAAATCATTGCTCATGCCCCTATATCTTCTTTTCCTTTCGGCTGTTCCCTTCAGGGGTCGCCACAGCGAATCATCTGCCTCCATCTAGCCCTATCCCCTGCATCCTCTTCTCTCAGACTGACTACCTTCATGTCCTCCTTCACTACATCCATAAACCTCCTCTTTGGTCTTCCTCTCGGCCTCCTGCCTGGCAGCTCTAACCTCAGCATCCTTTTACCGATATATTCACTCTCCCTCCTCTGAACATGTCCAAACCATCTCAACCTGGCCTCTCTAACTTTGTCTCCAAAACATCTCACATTTGCTGTCCCCCTGATGTGCTCATTCCTGATCCTATCCATCCTCGTCACTCCCAAAGAGAACCTCAACATCTTCAGCTCTGCTACCTCTAACTCTTCCTCCTGTCTTTTCCTCAGTGCAACTGTCTCCAAACCATACAACATCGCTGGTCTCACTATTGTCCTGTACACCTTTCCTTTCATTCTTGCTGGTACTCTTTTATCACACAACAGACCTGACACTTTTCTCCACCCATTCCAACCTGCCTGCACATGCTTCTTCACCTCTTTTCCACACTCCCCATTGCTCTGGACTGTTGACCCTAAGTACTTAAAATCCTGCACCTTCTTTATCTCTTCTCCCTGTAACCTCACTGTTCCACTTGGATCCCTCTCATTCACACATATGTATTCTGTCTTGCTGCGACTAACCTTCATTCCTCTTCTCTCCAGAGCAAACCTCCACCTCTCTAGAGTTTCCTCCACCTGCACCCTGCTCTCACTACAGATCACAATGTAATCCGCAAACATCATAGTCCATGGAGATTCCTGTCTGACCTCATCTGTCAGCCTGTCCATCACCACCGCAAACAAGAAGGGGCTCAGAGCCGATCCTTGATGCAGTCCCACCTTCACCGTGAACTCCTCTGTCACATCTACCGCACACCTTACCATTGTCCTACTGCTCTCATACATATCCTGCACCACTCTAACATACTTCTCTGCCACTCCAGACCTCCTCATACAATACCACAGCTCCTCTCTTGGCACCCTGTCATATGCTTTCTCTAAATCTACAAAGACACAATGCAGCTCTTTCTGACCCTCTCTGTACTTCTCCATCAACATTCTCAAAGCAAATATTGCATCTGTTGTGCTCTTTCTTGGCATGAAACCATACTGCTGCTCACAAATGCTCACTTCTCCCCTTAGCCTTGCTTGCACTACTCTTTCCCACAACTTCATTGTATGGCTCATCAGCTTAATACCTCTGTAGTTTCCACAACTCTGCACATCTCCCTTGTTCTTAAAAATCGGCACCAAAACACATCCTCCATTCCTCAGGCATTCTCTCACTCTCTAAGACCTCGTTGAACAACCTAGTTAAAAACTCTACGGCCATCTCTCCTAGACACTTCCATACCTCCACTGGTATGTCATCAGGACCAACCACCTTTCCTCTCTGCATCCTCTTCAAAGCACTCCTAACTTCACCCTTGCTAATCCTTTCTACTTCCTGCTCAACAATATTTGCCTCTACTACTCTTCTCTCTCTGTCATTTTCCTCATTCATCAGTTCCTCAAAGTACTCCTTCCATCTTTCCCTCACCCTCCTGTCACCTGTCAACACATTTCCATCTCTATCTTTAATCACTCTAACCTACTGCACATCCTTACCATCTCTATCCCTCTGCCTCGCCAACCAATACAAATCCCTCTCACCTTCCTTACTATCTAACCTTGCATACAGGTCCTCATAAGCTTTCTGTTTGGCCTTTGCCACCTCTATCTTAACCTCACGCTGCATCTCCCTATATTCCTGTCTACTTTCCTCCATCCTCTCACTGTCCCACTTCTTCCTAGCTAACCTCATCTTCTGTATACTCTCCTGAAATTCCTCATTCCACCACCAAGTCTCCTTGTCTTCTTTCCTCCTTCCAGATGACACACCTAGCACCTTCCTACCTGTCTCCCTGATCACTTTGGCTGTAGTAGTCCAGTCATCTGGAAGCACCTCCTGACCACTTAAAGCCTGTCTCAACTCCTCCCTGAAAACCGCACAGCACTCTTCCTTTTCCAACTTCCACCACTTTGTCTTCTGCTCTGCCTTTGCTCTCTTCATCTTCCTCACCACCAGAGTCATCTTACACCCCACCATCCTATGCTGTCTAGCTACACTCTCTCCTACCACTACTTTGCAATCACTAATCTCCATCAGATTACAGTGTCTACATAAGATATAGTCCACCTGTGTGCTCCTGCCACCACTCTTATATGTCACCCTGTGTTCCTGCCTCTTCTTAAAGTACGTGTTCACCACAGCTATCTCCATACTTTTAGCAAAGTCTACCAACCTCTGTCCTTCTGGGTTCCTTACCTGAAGACCAAACCTGCCCATCACTTCCTCATCCCCACTATTCCCTTCACCAACATGTCCATTAAAGTCGGCCCCTATCACCACTCTCTCACCTCTGGGAACACTCTGCATCACTTCCTCAAGCTCGCTCCAGAATCTGTCTTTCTCCTCTTGCTCACAACCTACTTGTGGAGCGTAAGCACTAACAACATTCAACATCACACCTTCAATTTCCAGCTTCAGACTCATCAACCTATCTGACACTCTCTTTACCTCCAGAACATTCTTCACAAACTCCTCCTTCAGGATCACTCCTACTCCATTTCTCTTCCTGTCCACCCCATGATAAAACAGTTTAAACCCTGCTCCAATGCTTCTAGCCTTGCTTCCTTTCCACCTGGTCTCCTGGACACACAGAAT
This sequence comes from Cranoglanis bouderius, assembly GCA_023630585.1. Classification (NCBI taxonomy): domain Eukaryota; kingdom Metazoa; phylum Chordata; class Actinopteri; order Siluriformes; family Cranoglanididae; genus Cranoglanis; species Cranoglanis bouderius. Next base: position 16,297,953 of record CM042561.1, read on the forward strand.
GTCGACTTTCCTCCTCTGCATCATATCTACCAGCTCTCTGCCTTTACCTGTCATCGTACCAACATTCAAAGTCCCTACTTTCAGTCCTAAACTCCTGCCTTTCCTCTTCTGCCTACGGACACACCTTCCTCCTCTCCTTCTTCGACCAACAGTAGCCCAATTTCCACCAGTGCCCCATAGGTCAACGGCACCGATGGCGGTCGTTGTTAACCCGGGCCCTGACCGATCCAGTATGGAAGTCATGTTAGTGATTCACATATTGAATTTGGCAAAAGTTTTACGTCGGATGCCCTTCCTGACACAACCCTCTCTATTTATCCGGGCTTGGGACCGGCACAAAAAGTACACTGGCTTGTGACCTCCTGTGGCTAGATTTCATGCCCCTATATACTACTACTCAATCCAAGCATAACCCTGTGCTCCCATTGGTGGCAAAATGATGCGACAAAGTAACAGGAAGGCATTTGATTTCACTAAGAACTGGTGATTTCCAGAGAAAGGCAAAGTGACCGTTAGGGATGCAAGCAGCATGACAAACTTGTGCAAAGAATAACTTTATGCAAATGAAAAGCAAAGCGATTTGCCATCTACCACTAGGAGTGAGGAAAGGTGGTATATTGATTTTTTCCCCCTGAGTGTGTAACATTATCCATGTTTGCAAACATTACTTCCTCCATGCGGATTCCGAGACAGTTGGTGAAACTTGGTCTACTGCTACAAGCTAGAAGTGATTTGCCGAAAACAGCCCTGGCTAAGTAATATAATCTACATGTAGAGTTGGAAGTGTGCATAGTTTGCGCTCATGTGTCTTTGTCTTTGCATCAACCTCATAATCTTAAGACTATGAGAAAAGAATGAATGAACATAGCTTTGCAAGCCCAGATGTTGATGGCATCTTGTTCGGTAAGCAATCAGTATTTTGCTGCACAGAGAATATTTATTACATGCTGTAATTTGCATACAAAACCACAACCAAAAGTTCAGAAAAATATCTTGGTCTCCTGTTTAGTATTTAGATCAGTCCCACCAGTTTGTTGCATCAAGGGGATTAGACATTTGCAAGCAATGTTAGCATAATGACAGACCTTGTGGAAGTTCCACAAATGCACTGCTGCTTGTTCATTATTTAGAGTGGTCCTTGCAGCAAGTTCAAGATCCAAAACCAACTCAAGTGTACACAATGTAATGTGTAGACAAAAATACACATCTTAGCATGTATTTAGCAACAATCCACTACAAACACAGCTTATTGTGACATCCATTTTGTGCTCCAAATATCTGTATCTGTATTTGGATTTAAACCCGAAGCAGTCTTGACTTAAACTTGAAGGTGTCTTTTATTATTAAATGTGAACCCTATCACTATGCCCCTGGAAACACTGGGAAAAATATCCCAGAAGTAGAAATGCCAGTGCTCTCAGCATGGTCCTAATCCTGCTCATTCAGATATTATATTTGTTTTTACCTGCCTGTGTCAGATGAAGTTGGATCTCTTTCCCAAATTTTAACCAAACTAGCAGCCTAATTTAAAATGATCGTGACCCTGACCAGGCAGTAACTTAGTATGTTGTAAATGCATCACTTCGAGCCACACATTCATGCTAATGAACATGGTCTTTCTTTGTCCTGCAAATTTCATATCTGGCTTATATGAAATCACTCACACTGTGAAACTTTCTGGCATTCTGCAGGAATATTGTACATCCTTTTTGTATCTATTTATAACACATTATCTGTTAACTCTGAATAATGCATTTGTGTTCAGTTACATCCCTAGCACTTTCATTGAGCTTGAAAACATTTTCTCAATACAGAGCTTGTGAACAGGCTTGAAAGAGCTCAGATATACCGACAGGACGTAAAGTTGTATAGTGTATCCAATGCTCTGGCTGCCATTCCTGCAGAAATCCAGTTCATTCCAGAGAGATCACAGACATGTTTTTCCAAGCTGCATTTAGATTTCGCAGCCTGATGAGCCTTGAGCCACGAAGTTCACCATTAACCAGTAGTACAAAAAAAGCACCAGCAAACAACCGAAAAACTGGCAAGTTGATGTAATGCAAGTAAGACAAAACACAACATAGTCCTTTGGCTTGCTGTGGATTTTAAATGCATTAATTTCCCTCATTTGCAATGGTTCATTATGTTTTGAGTAAACATTTCAAAGTTTAGCTGCAATACAGCAGCAAATGATACAATCAGTATATCCATGTCTGAACTCCTGCCAGTGAGAAGCAGGCAGTAGAGTCATCACTCACGGTCATCCAGTCCAAATCTTTCTTTACAAAACTCTGGATCGAGTTTCATATCAAGCTAACACGTCAAATATTTCTTTATTGGAAGCACAAGAGCTTGTTTATCATACCTGTCACTTTAGAATTGCCCTCAGAGAACAGCGGGTGGACAGCTGTAGAAACAGGATATACAGGGACTGGTTTGAGCTGGTGTCATTCACTGATTACACTCGAGTTATTAAACCTAATATTTGTCATCACAGGCAATGCTCTAACATTTTCTCTTATGAATTTCTGCATTAATTTGGATAATTAAGATAATTTATATACAGTGTTGACAATGCTAAATAAATGTCTCCTTACAGAAATCTTCACCATAAAAATGATTATACAATTTCTTTGTTAAATAACAGCAAGGTTTTTTAAAATTTATTATTTATTAGCTTTCTACCAATATTGGCACTGAAACCTTGAGTATCAGCCAATTTCAATACCCATTCAATATTTTTTTTCTTTAAAAGCTACTAAGCTTTAAAATTATTGTTGTTTTAACTGCAGCACTTAAACACAAGGAAAAAAATTACATAATTAAAAATATTATATATTTAAGCAAAGCTTTAAAAAAAAATCTGTTAAACTCTTTCACACAAAAAAAATGGCACTTACATGTCAAATATAATATATGGTCACGAACAGCAAGTTGAGACGGATGCAAATCCAGTAAAGAGCTTTATTAAAAAGAGAGAGGCAGACAAATCCAAATCGTAATCCAACCTTATAATCCAAACCTATAATCCAAAAATATGCCAAGGGTCAGGCGATGAACAAGCAGAATATCAGAGGCAAGACAAAAATCAAAACACTAGGCAGAGCAAGGTCAATGACTTAAACACGAGCAGAGAGATATAAAGGCTTGGTATCATCGCAAACACTAGGAATGGAGCATATACTTCACAAAGAGTGAGCGAATTGAAAGTCCTTCTAACTGTGACTGTGATTGTGTTGTGAATGGGATTCAGGTGTGCATGATCAGAATGAAGGTGAACGTGAACGTGTCAGTGTGTGAGAGTTCTGGGAGTTGCAGTCCATGGCGGACATGTTTGTAGGCCGCAATGCAGGTTGGGAAACGGAGTTCATGGCATGAGTAGTCCTAACAGAGCTGCCCATTGGACTGGGGATGGTAACCTGAAGTGAGACTTACTGTGACACCTAATTTCTCCATAAAACTGGCCCATACTCTGGAGGTAAACTGAGGGCCTCGGTCACTCACGATATCATCTAGAATCCTGAAATATCTGAAGACATGATTAAAGAGTAGTTCTGCTATGGCAAAGGCTGAAGGCAGACCTGGTAGAGGGATGAGGTGCAGAGACTTGGAGAATCTATCTGTGATGACTAGAATGGTTGTGTGACCCTGAGAATCGGGGAGATCTGTGAGAAAGTCAATAGCAAGGTGAGACCATGGGCATTGAGGTGTGGGTAGTGGTTAGAGCTTGCCAGCGGGGAGTGTTCTGGGTTCCTTGGTTTGGGCACAGATACTTCATGAGGTGATGGCCCTTTGCACATCCTTAATCATGTTGGGCCACCAGTACTTTTCTGTCAATAGATGGTAGGTTCTGTGAATTCCTGGGTGGCCAGTAGCTACTGAAGTGTGCACCCATGATACGAGTCTGTTCCTATATTGGGTCTGCATGAAGAGCTTGTCCAGAGGGCATGATTGGGGTGTCTGTTGTCTGGGGGTGTTGCTGATGGCTTGATCCAGTTCCCATTCAATGCTACCCACTACCCACTCAGGTGGGAGGATGGTTTCCTCCAGATCATGGCTGGGTTCTGAGGCATGCATTCGTGATAAGGTACCTGCTTTGACATTTCTGGAGCCTGGGCAATAAGACAGGGTGAACTGGAACCGGTTGAAGAAAAGTGACCAGCATACTTGTCGGGGGTTGAGGTGTTTGGCGGAACGAAGATACTCTAGGTTCTTGTAATTGGTTAGGATAGTGAATGGATACTGAGCCCCCTCAAGCCAGTGGCGCCACTCTTCTAGTGCTAGTTTAACAGCCAATAGTTCACGATCTCCAATACTATAGTTCCTCTCTGCTGGGGATAGTTTCTTGGAGTAGAATGTTACTGGATGCATCTTGGGTTTTTCTCCAAAACTCTGGAAGAGGATGGCGCCCACTCCTGTTTCGGAGGTGTCCACCTCTATTATGAATGGCTTGGCAGGATCTGGGTGCTTTAAGATAGGGGCTGAGGTAAAAGTTTTCTTAAGATGGGAAAGGGCCTGTTCTGCAGCTGAGTTCCATGCCAGTCTCTTGGAGTCTCCTTTTAGCAACAATATTAAGGGGTGTTCAATGGAGCTGAAGCCCTGGATGAAGCATCAATAGAAGTTTGCAAAGCCCAGAAATTGCTGTAAGTCCTTGACCATATGGGGTGTAGGCCAACTGACCATGGCGTCCACTTTGCTTTGATCCATGATAACTCCACCCAGGCTAATGATGTATCTGAGAAAGGCTATGGTTCGCTGATGAAACTCACACTTCTCTCCTTTAACGTAGAGCTGATGTTGCAAGAGGCATTGGAGGACCTGGCAAACATGGTTGACATGACTTTCCAGGGACGATGAATAAATCAGAATGTCGTCAATGTAGGCAATGATGAATTTACCCAGCATATCTCTGAGGATGTCATTAATGAGACACTGGAAAAATGAGGGGGCGCTAGAGAGTCCATACGGCATTACCCGGTATTCGTAGTGACCCCTAGTAGTGCTGAAGTCTGTCTTCCACTCATCCCCCCTCTCTGATGCGTACGAGCTTGGTGAACACCTTGGCGGATCGTAGCTGTACTAAGGCAGCTGGGACTAAAGGCAGGGGGTAGCGATACTTGACTGTGCATTGGTTTAGGCCACGGTAATCTATGCAAGGTCTGAGTCCGCCCCCTTTCTTTTCCACGAAGAAGAAGCCTGCAGATACTGGAGAAGTAGAGGGTCTTATGTAGCCTTGCTGCAGTGCTTTTTGTATGTAGTCTTCCATGGCTTGCTGTTCTGTGAGGGAAAGGGGGTAAATGTGGCTGTGAGGAGGCAGGAGCAGCTTTATGGTGCAATCGTAGGGTCTGTGTGGAGGTAAGCCGCTGGCTTTGGTCTTGCTGAACACTGCACTTAGATCCTTATATTCTAGACGAATATTGAAGGAGACATGACTTTCTGGACTTTCTATGGAGGTGGTGGCAATGAGGAGCTCTGGTTGGGGAATGCAGTGAGACTTGCAATATGGTGACCACTTGGTGATTTCTTTGTCAGCCCATGAAATGGAGGGGTTATGCTGCTCCATCCACAGGAGGCCCAGAATGATTGGGTGTCCAGGTGATGCTGTGATGAGAAGTGTGATGTACTCTTGGTGAAGAGTGCTGACTTGAAGGAGAAGGGGCTGAATGCAGTGAGTTGTGATGCCCTCTCCAATTGGTCCTCCATTAATGGCTTGGACCCTTTGGTGCTGTGGTAGTGGTAGTGTGGGGATGTTGAGCTGCTTCACGATGGTCAGATCTATGAAGTTTCCAGCAGATCCAGAATCAATCATGGCTGTGAGGACAGAGGACAGGCCTGAGTACTGGAACACCACTGGTAGTGTGAATGCTGAGCTAGGAGGAGACTGAAATGGATTCACTGGAGATGAGTGGGGATGACGGTTCCCGCTCGAGGTTGGGTGGTTCTGGGCACATATAGAGCACTGCTGGATGGGATGATCAGGCTGTCCACAATAGAAGCAGCATTTCTCTCTGCGACGTCTTCCCCTCTCCACTTCATTGAGTCTAGTTCGCTCCAGCTGCATGGGCTCCTCCGGAGAGATGAGGAGGAGACTCACTGGTTCCCCTGCGCACAGGTTAACAGTCTCTCGCCTGCTTCTTTGCCATCAGGTGAGTGGTTGAACACACACTGAAAAAGCTCAATGAAGCGTGGGAGAGAAGACACTGGTTCGTCTCCTTGCCTATATACAGCGCTGGCCCACGTTAAAGCCTTCCCTGTAAGCAGATTAACAAAACAGGACACTTTCTGTGCTTCAATCATTCCCTCAAAGCTAGTGAAATACATGGAACATTGGAGCAAGAAGCCTTGGCATAGGGAAACTTCTCCAGATAATTTTTCCGGCACTGGCATGGGCAGAAGATATGACTGGGGTGGTGGGCGTGGTGGCGCGCTGTTGGCTTAGGAGAGAGAGTTTACCTTGGCAGTGAGCTCCGTGAGGCGCTGCCGCTGTTCTCCCATAAGCTGTTCATGAGCCGTGAACGCCTGCCGCCAGCTCGGCTCTCCTGCTGCATCCATTATGGGGGCAAAGTATTCTGTCACGAACAGCGAGTTGAGACGGATGCAAATGCAGTAAAGAGCTTTATTAAAAAGAGAGAGGCAGACAAATCCAAATCGTAATCCAAAAACATGCAAAGGGTCAGGCGATGAACAAACAGAATATCAGAGGCAAGGCAAAAATCAAAACACTAGGCAGAGCAAGGTCAATGACTTAAACACGAGCAGAGAAATATAAAGGCTTGGTATCGTCACAAAAGCAAGGAATGGAGCATATACTTCACAAAGAGTGAGTGAATTGAAAGCCCTTTTAACTGTGACTGTGATTGTGATTGTGTTGTGAATGGGATTCAGGTGTGCATGATCAGAATGAAGGTGAACGTGAACGTGTCAGTGTGTGAGTTCTGGGAGTTGCAGTCCATGGCGGCCATGTTTGTAGGCCGCAGTGCAGGTTGGGAAATGGAGTTCGTGGCATGAATAGTCCTAACATATATATTATAAAATATAAATATAATAAAAATCTATCCTTACAAAGATCAAGACTCTTTATATGTAATCATTTCCAGTTCCAAAAAAACAAAATCCAAATCCAATTCCAGTCTTTTCCATTTGTTAGCGGATTGGCTTAAATTCATTCTTGTTTTTAATCCTCTGATATCCAAACCACTATGTTTTATCAGATCAGTGTGATTTCTAATAGAAAAAAATAACAGAGTGCACACATTAATATAAACCTGTGATTTGTCTTGCAGCCAGAACTACACGGTGTCCCAAAAGTCTCCATACATAGGGGACTACATCGGTTGTGCCTTCATCAGTGGATGTTCGTGGACGTTCACTTCTCGGTTGGTCTACAACACTTCAAATCTTTTTGAATTTGCTAATAAGTTTGGCAACAAACTTCGTGTGTTGCGTGTGATGTGTTTGCCATGATTCCCATTAAAGTCCATCGCAACCTTGTGACAGCTTCGTGATCCAGCCATGAGAATGATTTCAGTACGTTCTTCTTTCGTCAAAGGCGTTCTTAAAGGCTCTCTGAAAAATAAATAACAATAATAATAATAATAATAATAATAATACACACACACAGTACTTTGCAAAAGTTTTAGGCACATGCAAAGAAATGCTGTAGAGCAAATATGCCTTCAAAATAATGAAATTAAGTGTTTCTACATTAAAAAAAAAACCCATAAAGAGCAGTAAACAGTAGGAAATAAAACAAAGTCAATATTTGGTGTGACAAAAAAATAAAAAATATAAATAGTTAGAATAGTATAATTTAGAATAGTTAGAATAGGTACAATGTGTGCAGATTTATAAGGAAATGAGCTGGTAAGTTTTATTGAGCATCTTGCAGAACCAGACACAGTTCTTCTGGACACTTTGACTTTCACACTCGCTTCTTATTTTTGCAGTGAAACCCAGCCGCCTTCATTGTGTATTTTGTCTGAAAATTGTCTCTTACGTAATATGCTGCTTTCTTTAATGACATACAAACATTTTTCTGTAACATTTAATTTTGAGCTAGAAAACTAATGTTTGGGAATCTAAAATGTTTTTTGTACTGACTTGATAATGTAGAAATCATAAAATAAAAAAATCTATAACAAAGTTTGTACTTAAAAAAATAGGGTGAAAAGTGTTAATTTCCCCTATGTATGGAGACTTTTGGGACACCCTGTATTGTCAGAGTTGTGCTGTTATAGAAATTGAATCAATACCTGACCAGTTAGTTTCCCAAATTCAACAGCTCTGTGGTATAAAGAGTTTCAGGCAAAAAAGCATACAAACTAACCGAACATACCAAAACAAATGTGTATCAAATGAAAATCTGATGTTGAATAAAAATGGAGTGGTGGAGCTAAATTGCCTCTAGGTTTTTTTGTGTGTGTGTGTGTGTGGGTGTGTGTGTGTGCGCGTGCGTGCGTGCGTTCTGTGATGGACTGGTATCCAGGGTGTATTCTTGCCCTGCACCCAGTGCAATGGATCCTGGGATCCATTGTGGCCCTGACCAATATAAAAGATTAATGAAGTTGGGTGTATAAATGAGTGGATGAATAGATGGATGAGATTTGTTTAACCCAACATGTACCAGCCTACTGAGCAGTGGAATTATCCCAGTGAGAGATGGATGCAAGGTTTGCTACTGCAGACTAATTGAGCTTTTACTTGCTAGAATTTTCAAACTCAAGGAAGCCATTTAAGTGGTTAGTTTTGATAAAAAGCTTTGATAAGTGACAAGGTTAGAACCACCACCATCTTTACATCATAAGAGGAGAAATTCTAGTGAGTAAGTATAGACATTAGAAGGTCACCAAATATTCATGCATACTGTGTGCCCACAAGACCAATATTAACCTATTTAGAAAGCAATCACTGTTTCAGCTTCCCTGAGGCTCTGAAAATCTCTGCAGTCTGGTTCTACTGCACAGAAGCATAATCCCTAGCTGATGCTTCATAAATTGCACCTTCAGAAATTCCCTGCAGATTCACCCTGGGAGAGAGAGTCTGATGTTTATGCAGTTGCCATGGCAAAGGATGTCCTTTGGAGAAAGGCTGAGGAAGTGTTAACTGATCAGCACCATTCTCTGGCTGAAACTCTTTCCTATTTCAGCCTGTAAAACATAGTCTCTCTATACTGCTGTCAGGTGCCTCTCTTACAGCCTAAATGTGGATAGATCTAACAACAGATATGTCAAGTACACTGCCAATCGGTGGATGTGCATCCTATACTTATACAAACATATATCCACAATTTAAAAAATAAATTGAAAATTAAAATATTAGACAATAAATAAATAAATTAATTAATTTAAAAAATATATGTATTTATGATGATCTTTATAAATATTTACATTGCTAGACTTTTATACTTTATAATTTCATATGTGAGCAACTCCCATTAACCATACAATGCATAAAGCCTGTGATCCTTTCAGTGGTAAAACAATATTTACATTCAAACCATTCACAGTCATTAAAAATTTCCCCCTTTGTTGCTGTACCACTGAAGAGCTTGGCTGCGGTGTGTGCAGAACGTACACTTTTACAGTGCTGTTTAGTTTTGGCAAAACCTTAGCTCTAGGTACTTTTCTTAAAAAAAAAAGGCACATTTGGCACCTCTGCACCACATTTGTCTTTATTTTAAGCAGCAACAGCTTCTGGTTTGGCTCAAAGCCTTCCTGCATTTGGTTGGATGATTGAATAAATTTCGATTTGCTGTTCTGGAGGACCATGGCTCACCTTCAGCTATGGCCACTCCAACCAAGTCTCCCAGAGGGCTGAGTGTCAGCATCATTATTAGCCCTTCAAATAAGTAGTGCTCAGAAATGTCTATTTACCAATGAGGTCTGTTTTAACCCCTCATATATCAGTCTCTGGGTTCGGATACGTCTGCCTCTCTGCTTCTCTCTCTTTCTTCCCGACAGGCAGACCCCAGAGCCCTTGTGAATAGACTGTGGGAATATTTGCCAAATTGGCTGCAGATGTTGCAGGAGATTGGTGTAAGAACTGTTTTGTCTAGAAACAGAGGCTTGACAGTGTCTTGTAGTGAACTTCCAGTTAGATGAGTCAGTGAATGAATAAAATCAATACCATAATGAACAGTTAATGGTTACTTAAGACTCAGAATTACAATGCATGAAGCAAGGGGAAAACATTGGAGTTGTTACAAAGCATATGGACGGTATTACAATAAAACATCTAAGCTTGGGGATAAGCATCCTTTTATCAGGGGCTAATAACTCTAAGCTCCACATGCAGTTGGTGTTCTCTGCAAAGTCATCCCATAGCTTTAGGCAGATAATGGGGGACATATAATGTGCAATAATCTCTTTACAGTAGGTGCCTTATGGAAGATAACAGACACTTTCAACAATAAGTTTAGACGGGTACCAACACATACCCAGAGCGGCTGCCACATCTGATACCATCACTTCCCTAAAGCTAAAACAGAGCCTCCTGCTTACTGAGGAATCCTGTCAGTGCTGAGGGTAAACAGACCTGCGCATGCAATAAAACGAATGAGAAAATTTTTTATGTGAGAAAAAATATTTTAGAGTTCTGGTTCAAAAGCCAGAACCATCTACACTCTTGGGCAGAGACAAAATACTGAAAAGAGCGTTCACACTTTTAAATCATGAAATTGCTAGCTACATTCAAATACATCAGGACATTTCAGTCCAAAACCTGATTTCCTCTGCCAGAAGGTTCAGACTTGGCTATAGATAGAGCTTTCAGCAAGATATACGAGACAAACATGCTTCCAAATCAATTGAAGAGGGAAATTCGCATGCACAAACCTTCGAATAGGAAGGAACTTGAAATGGCATGCATGGAGGAGTGGACCAAGATCCATCTATACATATCTCCAACCTGCAGAAGAGACTCAGTGATGTTAATCTCTCCAGGGTAGGTGTCAGAAAATATTAAATGTAAGGGAGCAGATAATTTTTTTTAAAGAAAAAAAAAAAAAGAAGAAGTGAAAACTGTGTTAACATGTTTAAATAAAAATATACATTGTACCTGTATGTCTGTTCATGAATTGCACTGTACGTTACTGTATAAGTATGTGTCGTAATTTGTAGACAAACTGGCAAAACAAAACTAATCTTACGGAGTGAATGAATGCCACTACAAAATGGAACTGCTGCCAATTCACAAGTGGGAATGTGCCAAGACTTTCCTCATTTTCCACCAAGTTCACCATGTGATATAGCTTAATTAGGCACATTAAAAGAAAGCATAACCCTTACTATTTTTTCCCCCCAAGACTAACATTGAAGAAATCTGCCAAATATAAATAAATGCACCACAAATGGCCTAAAATATTAGGAGGCACTGAAATGGACAATCTGAGAAAACCATTTATGCCAGTGATACATTAAATATTATATACTGGCTCCTTGATCCTTTTTGAAAAACTCATTTGTATTGTCTACGCACAACTGCTTCAGATCACCTCCAGATAAAATGGAGTTCTACAGTGCCTCTAATTCATTCATGTGGTGGAAGAACTTAAGAGTCATCTAGCGGTCAGCAGTCTCATCATTAATGGAACAACTGCCATTAGAAAACATTTAAAACACCCAATCACCTCATCAAGACAAACACTGTAGACAAGGGAATACACAGCAGTATAACTCTTCCAGTGTAGAGAGAGAATGTTTACTCAGGGATCTCTTTCCCAGTGGCTCTAAGAATAGAAGGAAGAGCAACTCAAGAGAGAGGGAGAGATAGAGAGGCTTTCCTCCTTGAATCTCAGCCATGCCAGACAGACAGAGAAGTTCCCATCATTTATTATTGTTCTGTTGTTAGGGAAATACTGCTCAATAGTCTTTCCAATTTGTATATTTTCAGTCTTTACTTTTCTCCTTAATCACCGTTCTGTCCCCCCCTGTTTATTGACAGTATAAATATCTAATTCATTGCATACTTCTTAGAACCTGTATTGAATTGTAAATTATTTCTCTCTGTCACCAGGACACTGTTTGTTTGCATAGCCATCAGGCTGCTATAAACCTGGTTCAGTACACCTATCAGGAGATGAGAGTTGAATTGAGTTATACAAGCTGCTCAGGTCAGCACCACCACCATTCTCTAATTCAATTCTTCATGTCCGAGGCAGAAGAGGTGTTGACTGATAGGGCCTGTTTTACTTGGATCAAATATCAGCAGGCATAAGCAATGTCTACTCTTCATGCAGGCAACCACCATGGTCCCACATGTGGTATCAGATGTGTCACCTTGCTAAGGTCAGCATATAAAAATTACCATAAACCTACACATATAGTTATATTTATTGATACTTCATAAAGCCCAATTATAGATCTACTTTCTGAAAACCTAAAGAAATGTATGTAAGTTCCAATATAAACTGTGAAGAAAGTCTTCTTCTTTTTTTTTTTTTAATCAAGGATGGTGCTCCCACTCTCTCTTCTCCCATACTCATGACGGGTATTGGGATTAAAAGGCCAGACCCGTCAATGACCACTGACCCAGAGCTCTTTGATGACCGACCTCATGACTGAATACTCAAGATTTGGGTCTAAAGGGAGGAATGACCTCAGACCTCTAAAAGGTGCTGCTGGGCTCTGAGGGTTAACAGCTATCATATTGGTGTGGTGGGGGCAAGTGGTAAGGCTTGATGAATCCCCAAACCACCAGCAGCAGGTTTTTAATCAACAATCAGGCCATTAAATCAGTGTTTTGGAGTGCTGCGCCAAACAGCAGTCATTTCCATTTTAATGAGGCCATCTCAGCATAGATACACACTTGATTTCCACTAAGCCAAAACTGAAATTATGAAAATGGAAATATGATTAAACTGTTTAGGGGAGAATATGATGTTGTGAATCTGCAGAGAAAAATACAAGTGTACAAACACTTTTATCAAATCTAATTTGTGCTTTAGCAGGCAGCGAACATATTAGGTGACAATTATAATACAGCATGTTTATGCAGACAGAGACATCAGCATAGAGAGAACAACCTTAGTTAGACAGAAAAACACACAATCAAACTAACATAAATCTTACCAAAAGTTCCACAGTCAACCTTTTGCTTACTCTCCCCCTCCACTGAATCCCATGAAGGCCAGGAACTGCCCGCTTGCCCAGGGGGCCAGGCTGAATGTGCCATACTTCACCAGATGGTCCCAGAAGGCACATGTATGTATGTGTATGTGTGTGTGTGTGTGTGTGTGTGTGTGTTTGCGACAAAGGTGGTTGGGGGAGTAAGTCATAGAGATCTGGTGCCCTGAAGCACTAAGAATGATGGAGTGCCTCAGCAGCAAAAACAAGGGCCCCAAAGACAGAGTGGCTTCCTCCAATGTCTGTCATGTTTCATATCCACACAATTAAAGTAGTCAGCTTGCCTGAGTAGGTCAGTAAGGATAATCTTAAATTCAACCAGTTCACCAGTAGCTGTAATCTTATCTGATCCATTATTAGTAACATTTTGCCGAGCTAACACAACAGTGATATTGTTATCTCACAGCACAGAGTGCTTACATGCAAAGTTATGTTTGAAGACAAATGAGGAAAGTATGGAGGGCATAACTCAAGACGGGTTAAAGGAAGGACATTTATGAGATTTCTCGGGCGTTCAGCAAAATTGGAGAAAGGCGGAAAAACATGAATTAATTAGAGTGAGCAAAAGATTTAGTCATAGAATTTGACAAGCTTATTAAGTTACACCTCCAGCAAAAAAGCTCAATAGCACTCAGATGGTGCAGAACAGGGCAAAGGTTTAAGAGGATGTAATTGATCAGTGTCAGGTGAGAATTCAGGAGGTGACTGATTCAACATAACCATACGTCATTGTGTGTTTATATGTATGTGCTTCTGAGCATTGTTTTGGGAGATGTCGTTTCTGAGACTCTAAACCTATACATGGATATTTCCATCACTACACCCACACAGCAAAGCTCAGACATTTCCCTTCTTCACGAGCTGCGGTTAACAGCCACTGATTGCTGTGAGTATTATCAGTGGTCTGAAAGATGCCGTTTATCTTTTGGTGTAGGTCTGTATTTGCTCAAACAGTTGTGTCTGATGGTCTTTTTTGACTATGACACACTTCATTGCAGACGCATGCTGAGTTTTTAGGCAATGCTATCACTTTGTAGGTATACAATTGTAGCTGATGAGCCACCACCCAAAGAACATATGATCAGCAGTGGTCCTATAGCAGTCTCTTTCCACTGATAGACAGAGTAGTGGGAAGCTGACAAAGTAGGCAAAGCAACAGCTAGGCTACATCCTCATCATCATCATCATTATTATTATTATTATTATTATTATTATTATTATTATTATTATTATTATTATTATTATTACAACCCCAATTCCAAAAAAGTTGGGACGCTGTGTAAAATGTAAATAAAAACAGAATGCAATGATTTGTAATTCTCATAAACCCATATTTTATTCACAATAGAACATAGAAAACATGTCAAATGTTTTAAAAATTTTGAATTTGATGGCCACAACACGTCTCAAAAAAGTTGGGACGGGGGCAACAAAAGGCTGGAAAAGTAAGTGTTACTAAAAAGAGCTGGAGGTTAATTGGCAACAGGTCAGTAACATGATGATTCTTTTTAGTAACACTTACTTTTCCAGCCTTTTGTTGCCCCATCACAACTTTTTTGAGATGTGCTGAGGCAATCAAATTCAAAATTACCTTATTTTTTTCCTTAAAATGGCACATTTCTTCAGTTTAAACATTTGATATGTTTTCTATGTTCTATTGTGAATAACATATGGGGTTATGAGATTTGCAAATCATTGCATTCTGTTTTTATTTACATTTTACACAGCGTCCCAACTTTTTTTTGGAAATGGGGTTGTATTATTATTATTATTAAGAAGAAGAAGAAGAAGAAGAAGAAGAAGGAGTTCCCAAGTAAGGCTTGGACCCCTAAATATAGTTGCAATCGGCAATCCTCGTGGTACAAGCATTATTTTGCAAGTAAGCCCAATTTCTGCCTTAGAGCCCTTTATTATTTTACGTGCAGCTATTACAGCAGATTAATATCAACACATTCTTCATAAAAACATTTGATGAACTAATAATTATTAAAACATTTTCAGATTGCTGTTAAACCTATGAAGTTGTGTCTTTATTGCCATTTATTATTAGACAGTTTGAAACTGAGCAAAATATATATATATAGTTTTTTTTATTATTTCAGCAAATTGGCACATTCTTGAGGGTTCTTTTGAGTGCTAAGATTAAGAAAACAGTAACAAATATGGTTATTTGTAAAAACAAACAAAGATCCAACAAAAAATGTGTAGCATCCTTCAAGAGCCAGGTCTTACAGCATTAAAAATGACAGTACTGTATCCGTACCCAGGATTATCACGCAAGTTTCATGATAAGCCAGTCAGAAATGGTTTACCTTTAAAATATACCTACTCCGTATGTGTACTTGATTAGACGATGAGATTAGATGAAAGTAGATTGAAGATACAGATGCCTTTTTTATGTGCAACTTGATGTAAGTGTGTATTAGTTCAGCAGCAGTATGATAAAGATATCATATGTGTCTGGGCATCTCTGTCTCACAGGTAGCACATTCTCTGCTCCTCCACCTCCACCAAAGACCTGGGACAAAGATATAAGGGGGAAAAAAATATAAGTAACACTGCAGTTCTTTCACTGTAGCCCCAAGACAAAGAGATATTCATGGCTGATCAAAGCTGACCAAGGTTTTAAAACACTGACTCCAGTCCCAAGCTACATTTGATCATCATTTTGCTCACTCAGATCCATAATGACCGTCATGAAATACTATTGAGCTCAAATCCCCTTTCTAATGTACAAATGTCACATGTCAAAAGAATAAAGTTAGCCTGGTGAGACTTTGGAGTTTTCAGGTGTACAGCACTCATGCAGTGAAACTGAGAGCAGAGCTGCTTTTGCGTTTTGCAGGCAGCTGTGAGATTAACAGTTTGACAAGACCAAGTTTGCCTCCCGCCTATTTTAATAAGCTATTGTGTGCAAATGCGGAGAAGGACCATGTGCGTCACAGTGCATACCAACAGGTGACAGTTAACAATGCAGTGGAAGCACGCGCCTTCAAGGATACAGGAAATGGCATCATGGTTTCTACGACTGCAGACGGATGCATTTCCTGCAACCAAGTTCTTCCTTGTAAATGAGGCTGCTATTCTTAGTAATGTCTTTATCTAAACAAGGGTTCATTCAGGTGTGATGCCACACAATGACCTCATCTTTGCTATTCTCACTCTCTCTTCTGGGACTCAAATTAAAGCACAGCAGGAACTGGAAGTTCCCTCATATTTAATAACAACATGTATTTCCGCATTGTGGATTGCTATATTTTAAGCCTACACTACCTAATTAAGCCTCACATTTACACTAGTATTGGTCTGAAACTTACCTATAGGCTTCAATTTCTATGTCCAGTGCCATCTTCTCATTGAGCAGTTCCTCGTAGTCTCCCATCTGTTCCTTCATCTGTGCTTGTAAGTCAGCCTCCTCTTTCTCCAGCCGGCAGATGCAGGTCTAAACAAACAGACTGTGTTAGTGAAATGAGGTCATGCCCTTCTACAGCTCTGCTGTATGGAATTTTTCAGTATAATAGTCAGTGTTTTACTTCCAGCTCCTCTATCTCCAGCAGATGAGCCTGTTTTTTTGCTTCAATCTCTGCCCCCAGTTCCTCACCACACGCCTCCAGCTCAGCGAGCTCCTTTTGCAGCTTAACAATCTAGGATCATATGTGGTCCAAATGGTTATACTTGCAGTGTACTGCACATATTAACACACAAGAGTCTGACTCAATAGAGTGTCGACATATTTTGTTTTGAAAGTTTGTCTATCAACATGAAATGTCTAGGCTGCCATTACATGGTATGCATGTCCATATGAAGGCTGTCAGAATGTCAGGTTGCTTTTGTTCCTTACAACAAACAGAATGCAGAGAGCTATATGGCCCACCTCGGGGCAGTCTAATGCTGTGAATAATTACTGTAATCAGGTAAGCTAAACAGTCAGCTGGCAGAGATGGATGGAAAAAGCTGGCTCTGTTTCTCTTTGAGGTAGATCACAGGAGCCTCCAAGCAGCCTTATTAACTGCTGATGAGCCACGCGACAGAGGTGGTCGCTGCTTTGCTTCGAGATTGATTGGTGAGGTGATTGGTGTCCTTTGTCGATGGAAGACATTGGTGATACCTCCCTCATTACACAAAGCCCAACCAGAGCAGAGGGACCTAATTTCAGCATAAGCAGTTTGTTTAGCTTCTTAGGAATTAGGAAGAAACCAGCCTGCCAGCGTCGAACACTGACCACAAGATGAGAGAGACGGAGAGAGAGGGGAGAAAACTGAGAAAGGAGGAATCAAAACTGAGACAGTGATGCAAGGTGGATATGAAAAAGAAATCAAAAGACAGGGTAGAGAAAAAAAAAGGAAAAAAAAAAAAAAGAGTGTGATTGTGGGAGAAAAAGAGAAGTAGAGGGGAGCAAGCGGAACAGGGCAAGGCAGGCTGTCCATCAATGTTGGTCTGCATGCAGCAGATTAAGGAAGAGCACATGGTGTTATGAAAGCAGGCAGAGTGGTTTATTTTCTGTTTATTTTCAGAGTAGGCTATGACTACAACCAACATAATTAAAACCAAACCACTTTGTTTGTTATTGCAAATGAAAAGGTGTCAGCTGTGACCAACTGATGATTTCCCTGTCCTCCTAAATGTAAACTGAGAGCAATGAATGGTTCTTAATCATGCCATGCTCAAGTTCAAGATGCTTCTCATGCATCTCTCTATAGCGAATCCTTCTTTATTATTATTATTATTTTTTTTTACTAATGACTAATGTGCTACAAGCGTGTCTTCATAAACAGATATTTACAAATCAAACATAGATAAAATCTTCAGTGAGAACTGACAGTTGACAGGTGAGGTGTTATTATTACTGGGCCTTATTAGTACTGCTGCCTTCTCCTGAGACCCAACTGGAATGTGTGAAGTTTATAAAGTATAAAGGGGGAAGAGCTGGCTGGCAGACTGTGAAATGTGATAACTTCAGAAGACAGATAAACACTGGTATGGAGACGCTGCAGCACTCACATCTCCCAGTGTTATCACTCAGTGTAAACACTTCGGTCACAGGAACACTCACGCTTTACTCCCTTGGCGTTCCTGTTCAGTCTTCTGACCTCTCATGACTCCTAAGCACTTGTTTGGATCATTAGAGCAGAAACATTCAAGGGCTTAAACTGGCAAGCGCCATCATGGGCTTAAAATCATTTGAATTCACAGTGGATCAAAATGTTCAGGAAAAATAAAAAAAACAAAAACAGTGGAAGGATCAGTCTGTTAAAACAGCAGTTTGTTGGAGGCTCAAGTGCAGCACTGAGGAAGTGTCACTCACCAGCTCCTTCAGACCATTCACGTCCATCACCTCAGAATTATCCTTAACCTTCCCTCCAGTTTGTTTTTCCAAGTTCCTCCCCTTCTCTTCTCCTCTGGCAATCGCAATGGCCCCGGATTCAAACTATTAACACAAGAAAAGCATACTGCATCAGTCATGTCCAATCACTCAGATCACCTTGCTGCACAAAGTGACTCTGGCATATACAGGGAGTAGGCTGTAAGCATGGCCGATTAATCCCCACTTACATTACCTCATACTTGTTCCCAATTAACGCAGGCATAAATAAGAGTGAAAGAAAAGCAAATGAGGGGCCATCACGTAAGCTAGCGTGATGAGCCAAAATCAGCTGGCAATTATCATTAGTCCAAGACCCAATCACTATCAATTGTGACTGAGACAATTGGCCCCTTTGGAGCGGTAATGAGGCCCAGACTCAAAGATGGGCCCTGGATCCAGGTGCCACAGGGCAAGAGAAAAGTAGACAAAAAGTACAAAGGAGAACAGGGACATAGAGAAAACAACTGTAGAGTTTAACATAGCTGTCTAGAAAGGAAAACCCACTCTCTCTCATGTCTTTGAAAATCTTTCCAATACACACACACATTCACAAACACTGAAGGCTCTGTAGAGACCCCTGAAGCCAACTTCCCAGTGAAACAGCTCCCTTACCTCTTACCAAACTGCCAAGGAGCCTGGGGAGGAGGCCAGGACACTGATTACTGGCCATGACCCAGTGTAGAGCCACCATTCTAGGGGCAGGCAGGGTCAAAGGGGAATGGTGCTAGAGGATGACCCCTGAAGAAAATTCTCTTCTCATAAGCCACTGAACACACAATAATGCTCTGTGCTGGAAAAGAAAAGTAGCGGGCAGGGCTTCTCTAGAGCAGGGAAATTGAGAAAGAAAACACAGATGCTGGTCCCACAGAGACGCGTGAAAGCTCAGGTTTGCCCAGTGGAAGCAGAATTGAGAGCAAGAGCGAGAGAGAGAGAGAGAGAGAGTTGAGAGCGAGAGAGGGTGTGCGTGTAGGGATTGTTTCCACCCAAAAGATCATCTGCCCCACTTATACCTTATTTACATTGAGGAGTTGCTCAGGTAGATGGGAAATATCATATATTAGTAGTGGGACTAGTTCACAATTACATAATTGACTTCAATGGAAATGAGCTTTAGGCCTTGAACAGACGGTTGAACAAAGATATGAAGGCTACACCATGCAGAAAGTGTATTCTCTTGTTTGTTTTAGCACAGAATAAATTTTTCCTAGCCTGTGTGAAGTGACCATGTCAACAAAATTGCATGTTTGAAAGCTTTAGTGTCAGGGTAGAACAGACTCTAAATATATCCATAATGTACCTTTAGGCTTTCAGCCAGCTGGCAGTAGTAGTCCTTGATAACCGTGATGGCTGGAGTGAGGTCGATGGAGGGGAATTGCAGAGACATAGTTGGATCATCCGGATCTTCAGCCGTAGGCTCACACAGACTCTCGATCCTCTGTGGAGCAGCACACCATTAAGAGGTTACATTTCTTTCATCATGTTACAGTTCATGCACCTCTTCAATTCTTAGATGCCAATGTTCATTAATCTTGCCTGAATAGTATCATAATAATAATAATAATAATAATAATAATAATAATAATAGCAGTGCAGCAGTTATCAAGAGAATATGAGTTGCTTTGAATACCCTGTTAATGGTAGCTATCATAAAAATAGAAGGAGATGCCTGTACTTTTTTAATACTCCAGATGAGCCCATGGACTGCAAGCATGGCTATGAGGAAGTGTGTTAAACATGAGATAACTGAAGAAAAATACATAATGATTAAGTTTTCTCTGCCTCTAGCATCCCTTTGTCCCCAGCTCCCATGTCTGATATGAGGGATCTGGTGGTCTATCACCTCCTGGAGGAAGAGCAGTGAGGGAAGAGAAGAACAGATGAGAGGGGTATAGAGAGATTGAGAGATGGTTTGCATAGGGAAATGTATAAAAAGCAAGGCTCGGATAAAGACAACAAGAAAGAAAAGCAAGGACAGAGACAACACAGACAGAAAGCTTCTTTCCAAGCATTTGCTGTTATCTGGGCCAAAGCTCTATCATCTGTAACATCTAACTCTCCATGGCCAGGTCTTGGCTGTTATTTGCCTCTCCCTCACTCCCTCCTATGTCAAAGTTTAATGGAGTGTACTAACAGCTGATGAGAGTGGGTACTTACCACAGCACCCTTTCTCTCAGCATCACTAAATATGTGTGTGTGTCTCTAATGCATCTTACATACACTATACGCTAAAATACCATGCAAAACTATTCCTTGACTTGTCTATTTCTTACTAGTTTAAACAACATACAATGCATAACGAATGTAAATTACACAAAATGATAATCATCTACCTTTTAGAAACGATCATTTCCATATTCTTAGAATCATACAAATTTTATATATAATATTTTGATGTTTGTTGCTGAGACCATTTTTGAAATATGATCCCAATTATCACACTGTAGAAATGTGAAAAAAATGAAAGGGGGTAAATATTCATGCATGACAATGGTAAAACCATAGTTTGAAAAATTTGTTTTCTTGGTAATGACGAGCACTCTGTTCATCTGTTCTGTAGGGGATATACAGGTGCATCTAAAAAAAAAAAATGCATTCTGCATTGACTCTCAACTTGAGAAAACACAGTGGACCGACACCAGCAGATGACATGGCACCCCAAATCATCACTGACTGTGGAAACTTCACACTGGACTTCAAGCAACTTGGATTCTGTGCCTCTCCACTCTTCCTCCAGACTCTGGGACCTTGATTTCCAAATGAAATGCAAAATTTACTTTCATCTGAAAAGAGGACTTTGGACCACTGAGAAACGGTGTTTTGAGTAAAAAGTTGTTTTGAGTTAATTATCTGATTAGAGTCTTCTCAGGTCCACGTTGCTGTATTATAAATTCTTTATTCGAATATTTTGAGATACTGGATTTTTCCAGTACCTAATTTCCATAAGCTGTAATCATTCGATTCAATTCGATTCAATTTTATTTGTATAGCACATTTAACAATAGGCATTGTCACAAAGCAGCTTTACAGAGATACGTCAAGATCATCAAGATTAAAACCAAAAAAAGGCTTGAAATATTTCACTTTATGTGTAATGAATCTAGAATATATGAAAGTTCCACTTTTTGAATTAAATCATGGAGAGAAAAAAAGAGAACTTTTCCACAATATTCGAATTTGAGATGCACCTGTATGTGCAATCCATTTGCGCATTTTCTGAATGCACCTTTAAGATATACACTCACTGTCCACTTTATTAGGAACACCAGTACATTCATGCAGTTATCTAATCAGCCAATCATGTGACAGCAGCACAATGCACAAAATCATGCAGATTCAGGTGTTGTAGCCCATCCACCTCTAGGGTCATGGGCACAGGCTCACCCAAACTGGACAGTTGAAGATTAGGAAAAAAAAAAAAAATACCTGGTCTTTTTCCAGTCTTCAACTGTCCAGTTTGGGTGAGTCTGTGCCCATGATAGCCTCAGATTCTTGTTCTTGGTTGACAGGAGTGGAATCTGATGTGGTCTTTGTTATTTGAGTTACTATAGACTTGCTGTCGGTTCAGACCAGTCTGGTCATTCTCCTCTGATCTCTCTCATCAATTTCAGCCTGCAGATCCTCTGCACACAGGATGTGTTTTTGTTTTTCGCACCATTCTTTGTAAACTCTAGAGACTATTATGTGTGAAAACCCCAGGAGATCAACAGTTTCTGAAGTACTCAAACCAGTCCATCTGGCACCAACAACCACAGTTAAAGTCACATATTTTCCCCATTCTGATGTTTGATGTGAACATTACCTGAAGCTCTTGACCTGTATCTGCATGATTTTATGTATTGTGCTGCTGCCACATGATTGGATAACTGCATAAATGAGCAGGCGTACAGGTGTTCCCGTTAAAGTGACCAGTGATTGTATGTTGAAAAGGAACACATTTAAAAGGAGCTCTTGATGTGTTATTGGTCTACTAAACTGATTTTCTTAATCTGGCCCACTTGACAATGGACTAAGTGTAATAACTAAGTTAGTTTGACACCCATGGACCAAAGCAACACTACTGCACTGAAAATTCCATTAGAGAACTGTGTAAGAAGACCCACAGCATGGAAATTCTCAGGATACAGTTGTGTTCAGTGTTTTCTTACCAACTCATGCTGTTGCTCCATGGCAGCTAACTTCTCCTCATAGATGGCTGCTTGTTCTCTGAGTGCCAAGCAGTCAGCAGTCACTGCATCCACCTCCTGCAGGGGGCAGCACATATTACCAAACTATGCTCTTCACAGCCAGTCTAAAAACAGTATGGTTACAATACAGTATGTATAAAATAGTGCATACATTATGATTTAGCCTCAGTCTGCACATGGTAGCATACTATTTTGACCTCCTATTTAAATTGATAGTGTTCCAACAAACAGTGAGCTGTGTCTAATGTGGTCTCAGTGTAAATAGGAAACTATTTTAATATACTATTTAGTGTGGTAGCATGTGGTTTCAGCATACCATTTGGGGCAGTGGGAGTGAAACTCAAGTTGAGTTACTGCCTCTCCAACCACTTGTACACACAGCAATGTATGGCAGGGGCATGGTCCTTGCGAGACAGTGCCATTTCACTTAGCTCATCCGGGCTTCTCAGGGCGCCTGATTAATTGGCGAAGAATTCAATTACTCTGAATGAATGCATTTGCATATGAATGTGCCAGAGTGGTGATGGACCACAGGAAGCTTGGACTGTGATGGCAGAGCACATACTTTTCCTCCTGCCCAAATCTGTCAGAGGCTAAATTCCATATGATGACCCTGTCTTGTCTGTGGTCATATTTAATCTGTTATTTTAAGTAAATGCTAGCAACACCTAATGGGAGATGGTTCATTTAAAAAAAAAAAAAAAAGTCTATTACATAGACAGCCTATAAAGGATTGGACTTGTAGTATAACTGGAATAAAGAGTCATTTTAAACATGATATATTCTGCTTCTCAGGTTTGTATGCAGCAACCAAACATTTAGAGTGATTTAACTATTTTCACAAAAGTCTGCCATCTCTGCTTTGACCTATTTCCCTTTGACTCCACCACGTCTCTCGCACTCTATTTCTGTGTTTTATAGCAGCTTTTTCATCAGCCACTCTCCATTCAGATTTCAGTCCAGCCAAGCACACCATACAGCATCTGGCAGTGAGAGATGAGAGCCTGCATGAATGAATTATAAACGGTTGTAGCAGCTTTCCCACATCTGTTCTTTTATTGGAAGAGACGTGTGGAGTGATGAGATGTTCGATGAACACAGCGGCTCATGTTTCTCCATGGCCGCTAGCCCAGAGCCAGCATGGGACTGCTAATCAACGCTCTCTAGAACAGATTTGTGCCGTTTTGGGCCTCTCTCTCTCTCTCTCTCTCTCTCTCTCTCTCTCAGAGTTATTCTCTTCACAGAGGCAGGGCGATGTCATCACACACTGATCTGGATGTAGAGGCTGCCATCTACTGGAAAATTTAGTACAGCATCACAGAAGGCCTGTTTAAGCTGTTCTCACAAACTGAACCGACATCCGATAACTGATCTGCAGATGATTAGTTACTACATTTGTTTATATTTTTACTGATTATATTTTACATGCCTGGTCTGAACTGTACATTTGAGTTATAGTTACTAGAAATGCATAATAAAACTGTGACATGGTTCTGGAAGAGATGAATCATGACCCTATAAGGATTTACTTAATTTAAAAAAATATATTAAAAATGGGAAAAATTGTACAAAATTGTGAGGAAACCTCCACCCTGGAGTTAGTATTTGTGTGCTGTACCTATGAAACAGTAAAGGCTAATGCAGTTACAGTTTTGTTTAATAGGAGAAGAAATGAAGAAAAGATAATGGCCAAGGCACTGTTCAGCTCCATAGACCTTTATGGCATTACCACGGCAACATCCTTGAGCTCCAGTTGGAGGTGAGTCCGTTGCTCCACGACCTCATCATACTTTTTTTTTATATGATGCAGGTCTTTCGTCAGCTCCTCTTTGTGACACAAAATCTCATCCTGAGGAAAATAGAGAAGAGCGTACCATATAAGGCCTAGCTTTGAACTTAATTAGCTCGACATGTTTCTTTAAATGATGTTGCCTGATCCCATTTATTACATTAGTGAAGGACAAATATACATACAGTGGGGGAAAAAAGTATTTGATCCCTTGCTGATTTTGTACGTTTGCCCACTGACAAAGAAATGATCAGTCTATAATTTTAATGGTAGGTGTATTTTAACAGTGAGAGACAGAATAACAACAAAAAAAATCCAGAAAAATGCATTTCAAAAAAGTTATAAATTGATTTGCATTTTAATGAGTGAAATAAGTATTTGATCCCCTATCAATCAGCAAGATTTCTGGCTCCCAGGTGTCTTTTACACAGGTAATGAGCTGAGATTAGGAGCACTCTCTTAAAGGGAGTGCTCCTAATCTCAGTTTGTTACCTGTATAAAAGACACCTGTCCACAGAAGTAATCAATCAATCAATCAGATTCCAAACTCTCCACCATGGCCAAGACCAAAGAGCTGTCCAAGGATGTCAGGGACAAGATTGTAGACCTACACAAGGCTGGAATGGGCTACAAGACCATCGCCAAGCAGCTTGGTGAGAAGGTGATAACAGTTAGTGTGATTATTCGCAAATGGAAGAAACACAAAATAACTGTCAGTCTCCCTCGGTCTGGGGCTCCATGCAAGATCTCACCTCGTGGAGTTTCAATGATCATGAGAACGGTGAGGAATCAGCCCAGAACTACACGGGAGGATCTTGTTAATGATCTCAAGGCAGCTGGGACCATAGTCACCAAGAAAACAATTGGTAACACACTACGTCGTGAAGGACTGAAATCCTGCAGCTCCCGCAAGGTCCCCCTGCTCAAGAAAGCACATGTACAGGCCCGTCTGAAGTTTACCTGAATGATTCAGAGGAGAACTGGGTGAAAGTGTTGCGGTCAGGTGTGGTCAGATCTCTCTGGCATCAACTCAACTCGCCGTGTTTGGAGGAGGAGGAATGCTGCCTATGACCCCAAGTCATAACACCATCCCCACCATCAAACATGGAGGTGGGAACATTATGCTTTGGGGGTGTTTTTCTGCTAAGGGGACAGGACAACTGCACCGCATCAAAGGGACGATGGACGGGGCCATGTACCGTCAAATCTTGAGTGAGAACCTCCTTCCCTCAGCCAGGGCATTGAAAATGACCTTAATGACTTGGAGAGGATCTGCAAAGAGGAGTGGGACAAAATCCCTCCTGAGATGTGTGCAAACCTGGTGGCCAACCACAAGAAACATCTGACCTCTGTGATTGTCAACAAGGGTTTTGCCACCAAGTACTAAGTCGAAGGGGTCAAATACTTATTTCCCTCATTAAAATGCAAATCAATTTATAACTTTTTTGAAATGCGTTTTTCTGGATTTTTTTGTTGTTATTCTGTCTCTCACTGTTAAAATACACCTACCATTAAAATCATAGACTGATCATTTCTTTGTCAGTGGGCAAACGTACAAAATCAGCAGGGGATCAAATACTTTTTTCCCCCACTGTATGCTAGTTTCATTACTATGTGAATGCTTCCCAAAATGATACTGAAGCAGCTGAATGTGGTGCACAGGTAGTGACAATATTTTAATTGTTTATAAAGGCAATATTATGTGTGTTGTATTACTGGCCCATGCCCTATGGACATAAACTGTGAATGTCCACTGATTTGATGTGTAAATGATAAATATTTGGTATGTCTAATGCTGGTATGTTTAAACACCTTCTCTCTGCGCAGTCTCTCAATTATGGCCTCCAGGCTGGATTCTGAGGAGCAGTCGAGACTGACAGAGCTGGAGGGGCTTGGTTTGGCTGCCAGTCTCTCTTCCATCTTAATAATCTGAGCCTCCAAAGACTCATTCTCTTCTTCCAGACATCGTACCTGACACACATACAATATGAAACTACAAATGTTGTAGCAGAGTCTTCTAACACTAAACTTATTAAATATCTGTCATAATGATATGGAAAACTACTAGAAAGAAGCTATTACGTTCACAAATGCATAACAAGCTTTTTGTGTCAAATAGAAGACTAAGGAGGTTGTGCTATGTGTAAAGCATTTAACACGCGCCCAGTTATTCTGCACCCAGTCGCAAAGTGCCGCCTCTCCCAGTCTCACCATGTCGATAAGGACCGCCAGGCGATCATTGAGGGTGGCGATTATGGAGCGCTCCTGTGAGAAACGCATCAGACCCTCCCTGTTTGAAGCTCGAGCTGCAGAGAAGTCCGGTTCAGGACAGTCGATCATGGAAACTCCACCCCTAGCAAACAGACTTTTATCTTTCTCATGATGTTTGACTTGAAACCACAGGCAAAAAAAAAAAAGAGCATGCAAGGAAATGCCTACAACGTCATCTGACATGACTAATGTGAAGTATGCTTACCAGTCAAATGGGTGAAGTCATAATTTCATGACTCCAAATAAAAACCCACATTCGTCTTGATTCTAGTGAGTGGATGAAGTGAAACGGGATTGCTAAAAACACTGAAGTTTCACTATTCTTAGCACAGGGCAAAATAATGGAAAGAAATACACAGAGAGCTTCCCTGATTTCTAAAAATACAATGCAATAATGCAAATAAATTCACATCACTAAACCCTTCTCATTTCCTGTTCACTGTGAGTGGCTAATCATTTTTCCCAAATGGACCCTCTCTGAATAAATGTATTTCATGAACATTATATAAATGTGTACAATAATATTTTGTCTATTTATTAGAGTCATAGAGGTCTGGATTAAACTCTTTCAATTCAAATGACCAGTAAATAATTACAAGAATTCAACGATAAACATAACAGTTTTGGTAATGGTGGGTTGTGGTTTCCACCACTGTAACAAAAAAATCAGTCCCTTGGGGGTCCCTGAACCCCACTTAAAAAAAAAAAACCCTGCTTTATATAATATGAAGAACACTTATATAACCTTAAAATCACTGAAGCCAACCTTTTTTTTCCCCTCTTGAAATTAAATGCCAAAATATTGGCATATCAGTCTGACCTGGCAGAAAAAGGGAGGATCTGGGTTCCACAGCGCTGGCTGAGCCATGTAGCTGGTCTCTGGTGCTGCTCCTCAAACAGTTTGCGATACGAGGACACTCTCAGCATGGCCATGGCTGCTCCAAAGGTACACAACAGCTGGGCAAAGTGGTGGCCACTGCTTCAGCCTGGAGACTTTATACACTGCTGGGTTGAGAATGTCACACACACATGAGGGTTCTCTCACAGAGCATTGAGCCGACTAACTATAGGAATGGTATCAGAAGCTAAATGTTTCACACGGGAGAAACAATCCTGCCATGGCAATAATGTTGAAATCCATTGCCATCTGTAATAGAGAAGAGCGTACCATATAAGGCGTGGTTTTGAACTTTCTTAGCTTGACGTGTTTCTTTAAATGATGCTGCCTGACTACATCAAATAGTCATGAAACTAAGATATATGAATGTGAATGCTTCCTAAAATGCTACTGAAGTAGCCTATAGCTGAATGTGATGCACAGTTAGTGACAATATTTTAGTTATCTATAAAGGCAATATTATGTGTTGTATTACTGGCCTGTGCTGTATTTTACATGTACATAAACCATGAATGTCCACTAATCCGATGTGTAAATGACAAATATTTGTCTAGTTTGTCTAGTGCTAGTATGTTTAAACACCTTCTCTCTCGGTAGTCTCTGAACCACGGCCTCCAGGCTGAATTCTGAGGGGCAATCGATCTGTTAGATCTGGAGGGGATTTGGTTTGGCTGCCAATTTCTCTTCTATCTCGATGATCTGAGCCTCCAAAGCCTCATTCTCTTCTTCCAGACATCGTACCTGACACACATACACTATGAAGCTACGCATCTGATGGCAACAATGTTGAAGTCCATTGCCATCTGTAATACATAAGGTATGTTCATATACATTAATGATAAAACACAAAACAAAAGCACAGGAGAGCATCGGACTGAAGCTGAAATTCATAACCTAATGCTATATTTTGCTAGCAACTTAAATGGCAACTGTAATCCCCGTGCCTCAGCAATTGGATAACAATGGGCATGAGCTCAAATGACTTCAGCAACCACAATGTTAGGTTTCAATATTTTATTTCCATTAAATAAGTTAAAAGTACCAAAAAAGGAGAGAAAACTGAAGGATGTGCAAGTGTTCAGTTGCATACGTACCATAATTACAAGACAAACCTGTGCAGAACCCAACACATGAAAACAGACATAGAATGCAAGACGAGGGACAATACAAGGTAGTAAACTTCCAATTATATTTTCCCAGGGAGCTTGATGAAGAGACGTCATAGAAGCAAGCAGCCTTCCATCTAATGAACATTTCAGCGGGAATCTCACATCACTGAGCACTAGAGCGTCTCCATCTCGAGACGTCACGCACTGGCAAATCTGAGCAAGCGCTTCACACTTTGAGGAAAGCAGAAACTGACTGCTGGACCCTTTTCAGGAATCTACTTGTGACCGCTGTTTGTAGAGGAAGTTACAAAAGAAGAGGCCTAGTGTTGTGGGTGACTAAATCTATCCACAGACACAGGTTTATAAAAATGCCAGACATGGATAGTTGGTCAGATAGCTGAGATCAGCATGTCTGTTTCTGAGCATGCCTGTGTCTGAAGTAGCTGAATGTAAGAGCAGAGAGTCTAGTGGCATTAGGCCATGCTCATTTTTACAGTGTACTGATAAGCGCCTTTGAAGACAGCAATAGCTGATACTCAACTTTTACAGTAAATTCATTTAAGACTTCGGGGAAATTTGAGCCGTGGAAAAGAGTAGGGTGAAATGACAAAATTTCACCTCTAATATGTCCTTTGATAACATCAGTGACATATTTTCAGTGCTGAGTTTCCTGTTCTAACATAGCTGACATACCACAAGTGTCTTGCATGGTTAACTTCAGGGACAACAGGTTTAACTGTTCAAGTTGGTTTCTACTTATGTGACATGGCAGAATACTCTGACTTTGCAATGTTACATAAAGTCTGACCTGTAATCCATAAATGTCACAGCACAGGACAAACCCAATGACCAACCAAACTACACCAAGTGAGTAAACAAGTCAAGTCAAAGAGTTCTCCTAATTTCCTCTTCTTTAAAACATAATTATGCACTGATTCAGTAAACCTCTGGTTAGACCATTAACAGTATGCATGATTAGGATCTATATTTATAAATAATATTTCATGACAAACCTAAACGCAAGTTTTTAGTATGGAATGAAATACAGAGAAAGGCCTTGATAAAGATAGAAGTAGCTTATATGGATTAGCGAATTATATACAGTATATGTAAATGTTCAAGCAATGCCCCTAGAAGCTATTAGGGTGTGTACGTTTCTATTTAGGGTACAAAAGAAAAAAGGAAACTTCCCCTAATGATTGTTATACAGTTTGCATGGTTTAGGTTACTGCACAGACAGTATCAACAGACAAAAAGAGGAGACATTTTACACCAGTGTTAAAAGTGAAGACAACACAGAAAACACCCATTATTTAACAAGAGTACACACTTACATCAGGTAAGACATCAAGTAGAAATGATTTTGAAAACCAGAAAGCTCATAACTGGGTTTCGAATAAACCATCAGAAACATGCGGAAAATTAGTCAAAACAAAACAGCTATACACCACAGCACTCTGGAGTGTAAAGTGTTGTGTTGAACCACAGTGTGAAGAGCCAGGCTCACTGTCACAATGTTTAATAGCACTTTAGCAACACTGTGCAGAAAATGCTGAATTCGGCTACAAAGGCGCTACAGCGTTAAAGCGGCACTGACAGTTAAACATGACGAACC
Organism: Cranoglanis bouderius; assembly: GCA_023630585.1. NCBI lineage: Eukaryota > Metazoa > Chordata > Actinopteri > Siluriformes > Cranoglanididae > Cranoglanis > Cranoglanis bouderius. The sequence continues at coordinate 16,328,305 of CM042561.1, forward strand.
GGGACAGAGGGGTATAAAACAAAATTCCGATGTATATATGATTGAGGAGGGAATCTGACTGAGCTTTGAGAAATTCCCAGTGTCAACTAGTAGAGAAAATGACAGATATAGCAAAAGAACATATAATATATAAATAAATGTTTACACTACAACGGATAAACACCACTGTGACTCAGGTTCACCGCCACAAAAAGCCTTACTTCAAAAGGCATGAGTGTCAAAGTCACCTTTCAAGAATAATATAACCCCACCCACTAATACCAAACTGAGAGGAACAGTCTCTCACTAGTTACATGGTAAACTCACTCACTGATAGCTGGATTGGAACAAACAATGAAAGGTGCCTCAACACTGTTGAAATCCGTCAAAATGAATGCAGCAGTCAAACGTTTCCTTATTGGTTGTATTTAGTGTACAAGTTAATTCATATTGGCTTTCTTCTGATGCATATAACACACACACACAAAAATAACAGTTTTTGGTTTTGGCATAAAATTGAAACATAAAAAAAGGAAAGGAAAAAAGAAAAAAAAAAAAAGGGTTCATACATAAATCCTCATGAAGGCATCAAGGCCAAATAATACGGAACTCTCAGAGCGACACCAGTTTGACCTGAAACTGCTTCATTTAAGCAACGGAGAATGCTCTAATAATCAAAAAGTATACTAGAGTCAATCGCAGCCTTTGTGCAAAAGAGATGCTGCCATTTTTCCAAATAGGTATGGTAGTGCAGGGAGGGCCCAACGTCTGATAATTCGCATACAGGAGCACACACACGCGCACGCACACACACTTAAACTCTCTGCCATCATCAGGGCACCACCTGCACCTGGACGAAAGATTAGGACCCGTGATCTCTGAGGAGCTCCTCAGTCTTCATCGCTGCCCATTAGGAAGCCTAAAATAAAATCATTGGCCCTCTGCCGATCATTTGAGGTCTGCCTGCTTGTGAGGTTTGGTGGAGGCCTGATGAGAAGGCTTGCAAAGAGGGTAGCTGGAAGAAGAGAACAGAAATGAGGATGAAAAACATTTCTGAATAGTAATTGTGGATACACAGATGGGTGAATTACTGACTGACCTATGAGGTTGGCAGTGAGGTTGTTGTCGATTGCATGCTTCAGCAGCTCCCTCAGGAAGGCCATTAGGTAGCGAAACACGTTGCGGTGTGCTCTCGGGAGCTGTGATATTAACTGTTAAAAAAAAAAAAACTGTTATTCTATTTCGTTTTTAAACGCTAAGAAAATCAATGTAACGCATATATTATGTTTGATATATAGTCCAAATATCCCATTTCCAACTCTATAACCATACCTAATCTGAGGCCATATCTAGTCAATAGTATACTATTGTGGATGCAATTATAATCATGTGTACATATACAGTAAATGATTCATTTACATTGTATAGCCACTCATTTTTTAAGCTGCTACCCATTTTTCGTCTTAAGAGGCACTTAGAGGATAGCTAACCGCTTAATTCTGTATACAAGATCTACGGCTCCCTCACTTGACTTGCACACAGAATGAGAGAAACGAAACCACACTATCCACACAGGCCAACTGTGCGATGACATCACTTACAATCACGAGCAACGAGCCAAGCATTTCAACAATAACAGAAAGCATGTACACGTGTGTATTACGAAATTACAATAAAAATGATCAAAGGCAGCAAACATAAATAAAAATCCATTAATAAAAATATAATGAACAGCATCCATCAAACATGGAAATGTTTGGAAAGCTTGGAATGTTCGGAACAGGGGACACATGATCACACATGTCTGGCAATCTGAAACTTATCAGATATCTCTGTGGCTGAATTCTGGCCAACAGCCAAAAAATGACAAAGGTGTTTTAATGGCTATCTAGCTAAGTGTGCTTTTCTCACACAGTCAATGTCACGTTTTAATCAAGTTGTTGTTTCCATTCTGCAGTGACATGGACATGAGCCTAACGGATTCAGTTATCTAACTAGCCCAGACTAACTAAATATCAGCTGCCAAATTCTCCATGAACACAAAGTCAGTTATACTGTAGAAATGCCAGGATGGCATTGGATCATGTCTTGTGATCTGTGTTTTCCATTGTAACTTTATAATCTTTGATAAATTGCCACTTATGTTGTTTTTCCCCCAAAGATAAAACATAAATTACATAAATATACATTGCAAATGTAGAGGTGGGTGAGTCCTTTGCTTGTTATATGATCCTTTGTCAAGATAATATTAAATAATTCTAACTCAGATAATACAGAGATGACATTATTACGTTAATGAGGATTATTAACTAAATTATTGAGGAGTCCAGATATAGTTTATAATGTAAACATAATGAATTATATAACCTATAAAGGTTATTTGTCATTTTTAAAAAGTTCACTGAAGGTTATTATTATTAAACATGGAATGACTGCTGGATGGGTCAGACTGCTATAGGCTATAAATAAAGACTTGTAAGATAATGGTAATACTTCTTATGTATATATTTCATTGATTACATATTAAATTCAATTCACCTGAACAAATAAGTAACAGTTGATTTTAGAGACTAAATGGCTTATCTTAACTAAATCAGTATTGTTTTAACCATCATGGACTATAGTCAATTACGTTAACTAAGAAACTGTATTTCATAGCTCTTCTTCTAGAGTGTCTGTATACCTGTTTACAGAGTCGAGTGTCATGTGAGCATTCAAGACAGCGTTGATAGAGTTCATAACACACCACGGGCTCAGGCAGAGCCTCCAAGAAGATCAGCAGTGCTTCGGCTACTGAATGGTTGCTGCCAGCTGATATACACAGTTAGGGTGCAAATACAAACTGAACACCCACGCATATATATACACACACACACACACACACACACACACACAGCAGAGCAGCCTGGCAATTTGTGGAAAACCATGGCGACATTTAACAAAACTGAAGAATGCAGGACAAATTGGACTGAGAGCACCACTGTGGCAGACTGCAGAAGAAAATACAGCAGTAAAGACAAGGAAAGAGAGCAAGACAGAGGATGTACTGTGTCTCCTTGAAATAGTTTGAGTCCCATTATAAAAGGACTAAAAGAGCTTCAGGGATCTCTGTCAAAAAATAAATAAAGAAAGATACCACAAAAGCAGCCAGGTTAGAGTGCAGAATTAAATCATGTGGGAGAGGACAGTTTAAGCAGAACACTTTTACACCCTGGGCATTTTTATAACTGCAAGTGTCATCTGACTATGGTGTTTATAATACTTGAAATATACTGAAATCCAAATACACAACAAATTTGTATATTAGCTGGGTGTGTAGTTGCATGCTTTGTACTCGCTGTAGTTACCAAAGAGAAAGTTAACCATCAGCTGACACTTAGGAGAACAAGGAAGATGAGTCCATATCTTACCCTCACATTACAATCACTATTTTTCCCAGTATAATGAATAGTGTGGATTGATGCTGTTTTGAAGGCAAAGGGTTAGGGTTACACCAAATACTGATTTGAGGTAGATTTTTCTTCTGTTCACTCATTTTGCATTTTGTTAATTGACAAATATAAACTATTAACATGTCTATTTTTGAAAGCATTCTTCAAAAAATTATTTTTCCATATATATATATATATATATATATATATATATATATATATATATATATA
>CM042561.1:16334445-16506945 GCA_023630585.1 Cranoglanis bouderius
GTATTATATTTCTACAGGACAAAATGTGCTTGTCCATTAATCAAGCAAAAAAGAGTGCAGTGAAACATCTGCTGGAAAACATGTTCCCTACATTTTGGGGAAAAGGATACGAATGGAGTCTGGAATACTGGTGTCCAAACAATCAATGATACTCTGCAACTCATCTTGCAGACCAGGGGTCTGGAAAAGGTCCTCCTAGAAAAATAATTATAAGCTAACTTAAAGCATGACCCAATTAATTAGTATATTAAAAAAAAAAAAGCTCTGAGGGAAGATGGAAATTATTGGAATAGTATTTTTATTTTTGTTGCAGCTGCTCTACTAATGTCCATCTCTTTGATTCCAGTTACAGGTTTCCTCCCTAGATCAGGTGGGATTTTTAGTATCTTTATTCCCCCCCACTGCTATTTTAAAGAACTCTAAAAAGAAATATAGGAAAACACAATCTTGATGTTTAGCGTTTGGAGTTGATTTTAAAAACGTGTCTGTCAAGCATTCGGATATTCATTACAAAAAGTCATAGCAAAATAATATTTTACAGGTAGTAGCAGCTGGCTAGCTAAGGAAGTAACTTTATACAAAAGTAAATCTATAAATGGTTGTCTTTCAGTTAACAAGAATAAAACAGTTTCAATTAATAGCAGAAGTACAATCTACTCCTATCCATTTTAATTGGTTCCTTGACATTAACAGTTAGTAGTATAGATTTCTGCCTTTAGAAGAGTAAGTAAAACTCCAGTGAGCAATAAAAATGCCTGAATGTAAATGCAACAAAAGGACTTGTTTAGCATCCATGAAAGTTGGTGAGTCTGTAATCTGGTCCCCGCTTTTAAAGCTTATAATGTAGAGCGGTGATCATCAGCCCTGCTCAATGTTCTTACAGAAATAGACTGAATGGGCCCCACTGATCAATATTTTAGTCAAGTTGTGTGTAAATGTTTGCGTAAGCCAAACAAAAATAAAACGTTTTCGGAAATGCTGATGTCCTTCCTACTTGTCTGTATATGTTGATGAAGGACAATCGTCCATAAATGAATAGGAGCTTGTGTGGCAGAGCTGCATTTGCATTTGGTCACGCCCACAAAACACATAAAAGGCAAAGCTCACAGAACTGAAATGACGAGCAAAAGGCAAAAATGGACCTTTTCAGAGGTGAAAGTGATTTAGACTCAATAACATAGATATTATTTAAAAGCATAACAGGGAAGCTATTTTTAAGTGAGTCAGCCGACAAGCTGGAATGTTGCACAGCGCTAAAATAAGATGCTATTACAGACTAAACGATTTATAATCCAGCTTTCATCCTCCGAAAAACAAAAAATCATACGGCTATGCACAGACAGACCGGTCTGTTCATGCAGCCGCATTTCTTTTGTCATAATTTTATTTAATTTATCTCTGTTTATTTAGGGGTTTGTGTTGGCAGGCTTTCTTCATTTTTCATATTCCTTAATTAATGTCAATAGAATTACAACAAAATGTTCTCCATGGTATTTATAGTCCCTGTCCTAGTGAGATATGTTTAGCAAAAAACCTCCGCAGCTTTTCGAACTCCTGCCTATGCAGCGTCAGGGGGTGGCGTAACACACTCTGAGGATTGATAGGAGAGAGAGAGAGTATAACATCCCTCCCTCCCTGAGAGGCCCATTTTGCCCTCTTGGGCTCCTGGCCACGGATGTCTCTGGCATCATTGGGATTCGATCTCGCAATCTCCGGATGATAGGGCAAACGCTTTTCTTTTGGGCCGCCTGGAGAAGTAATCCATGCACATAATATGGTTTGAGCAAGTTGAGCAAGTGGAGGTTTACATTAGTTAGTTGTCTTATGCATAAATTTCCACACATTCAGGAGCTCAAGTATGATGCAAATGTTTTTCCAATATTACAGGATTTTCAGGAATAACAAAACGCTTGTACAAACGATTAACGAATAAACCTGTTTGTATCCAGCTTGATAAATGAGGCCCACTGTGTCTAGCAGGTGTGATGGATTAGGGTTCTTACTATACTCTGATACACTCTGATACACTGAGCACAAAGCAATGACTACAAACACTGAGAAGTTATATTAGCATTAAAATGAAGCATTACGAATGCAATTTTTTAAATCATTAAAAGGTAGATGATCATTCAGCCTAATTGTAATCAATATATTTTGGTACATTATATATAAAAACTATAGAGTTGATTTAATGTGCAAGCTGTGGTAATCTATAGTTTACCTGGTGACAGGCCTTGGTGAAAAGATGGTTGACAAGCAGCCAGATCTCCTTGGGGATCTTTAATGGTTTGTCCTCTGTGGTGCTACTGTCCAACAGGAAGTTCATCTTGGATTTCTCCTGAGAAGTAGATTAATGGTAACCTGTTAGAATGAAGCAAATCGGTGTGCTTTTACCTTTATTCACTCTGTGCTGCAAATGACGCGCAGAATTTTCTTGAGACAAGATTGACTAATTCAAGCAGGGATATTTCATACATTAGAGGTTAGAGGGAGGTTAAGCGGGTCACACATTATTTACAGGGGACTGTGAGACTGAAGGAGGGCTGTTTTGTACCAGGCATATCACATTCCTTTAGACACTGTAAATGTATCCCTTAGAACTTAAAAATGCTGGTGTTAAAAAGGCATATCCCTGTCCAGATCCAGCCCTAAAAGGAATTTAAAGAGGAACAGTACTAAAATATCTGCATCTGCTATCTAGTAGTTGTTGTTTTTTAGCACACAGAGCAAAACACTTTCGCTTTTACTCTTCTCTGGAGTATTCTGCAATTGTTTTGTCCAACCACAGAAGTCTCAACACCATCACTAAAACTATCAAGGAAATCTTTACTCAGACAGGCAGTTTCTAAAAGTCAGATGGTGTTAATGTGAAGGTAAAAAGTGTTTAGAAAGTAATTTGGTGGCGCAACAGAAAAGAGCCCCATCACCAGGAGATCACCAGTTTGAATCTTGATGATGCCACAGCTATCGGTGGCCGGGAGTTAATCTGGCAGTGCTCTCTGCGTGGGATGAATGGCATTACTCTCTCTCTCCCCTGTTGATCACAGCGACACTATCAGGCGTCCCTGATCTCATGTATTTGGAAGAGGGCAGAGTGAAGAATGCTCTCCTCAGGGTGTGTTATTCTGCCCTTTAACGCTGCTTCAGGTTTCTTGGAGGAAGTGCGTGTTCGTCCCATCTACCCTGGCTGACCAAAATTGGGGGTGGGGGTAACTTGGCATGCTGACAGTAAAAACCATAAGAATAGAATACATTCACTCATTTCCCTTTTCTTTGTGCGCCAAGATTCATTTTAAGCACTCCTAAGCTAGACAAGTATAAAGTGGGGTACAATGTTGGCCCACACATTTTTGACAAAATGTGGAGCATCACTAAGGACAGGAACGTACAAATGACTAAGGATAGCTAAACAGTCCAAACAGGATTTCGTGGAGTTTTTTGGTGATTGTTCCGGCCAAAAATTATTGATTTTGCTGTGGCTTTTTTTCCCCCGCCAAAATTTGTGATGTAATTTGCGGAGTTTCTTCGTGGAAAACCACTTGAATTGGCGAAACTGCAATTGCACGAAATAGTTTTGCACGGTCTTTCGCAGTGATGTTTGTTGGTAAATGAGACCTTTTAGCTGTACTCATGTTTGTCGCACATGAATCAAAGAGGGCTTTGGCTGAATGTGCGTTGTGATGACGTTACATGATGCGTCTTGGCCTGAACCTGCGGAAAATCGGCGATAATTTTGAAAAATTTGCTTGATGTTGTGTTAATTTCTGCGATCGCAAAATCCTGGAGAGACTATCTGAGCAAAATATAGAGCGGTGCAGGCAAAAGGGACATACAAACTGCACGTTGAGAGAAAAACATGCAGCCAGACTTAAATAACATCTTTTATGTGCTGTGCAAGAGCACCACAGCTCGGATGTTAACCAAAGACTTGGTGCAAACCCAGCATGCATTATTTTAAGACATTATCAGGATAGAATAAGCACAATGGCTACACAGAGTCGTCCACATCCTGGGATGAACTAGCTTGTCATATTTTTTGGTACAACATTTTAACCTAGTTACTTAGGTTCCTGGGCAAACCAAACATGAGACTGGGCAAGTACATCGGAGCTGTCACTTGCCTGGTGGGCTTGCAAATGAATTGAAGATTCATCCATCCATGTAAGAGCTTTTTCTTTGTCTGGGCCTGACAGAGAAAACACCATGGTGTTCCGTCCTAACAAAATATTTTCAAAGATAACTCTAACGCCTTGGCAACCCCACAGTAAACACCGCCTTGGAAGGATCTCAAACCCTGCTAATTGCACAAGCTTAGCGATTTATTAGACCAGTTGCATTATTCTTTAATCACCACATGAAGTATTGTAATGTCAGTGCCTGGTGAGCTTCTGAGAAAAAGCAGTAGTGTTGTTTAGAAACTGACATGCAGTACCAAGTGAAACTCCAAACAGCCTTAATCACTGCCCGGACAACACACTGAGTCTGCTGTGAAGTAAGATCTGATCTGAAAGTGGGAGGCTTGCTGATCGTCAAATGTGTTAAAGAAGACACAGTGCAAAGCAAGCATAAACCGTAAAGAATGTTATCTGATACATACACAGAAATGACTAACTAATCACACCAGACATGCAGTGTAAACAAACGGTCTCGAATTCTGTAATGAAATGCCATTTAGCAAGACAGACAAAACACTGCAGTAGCCCTTACAATACAGCAACCTGTAGAGCTTTACCTTCTCCGTGTAGCTATCTTCTCCCTGAGGGTGAAGCGGTCCCAAGAATTATTGTTTGGAAAGGAACGGGCAATGCGTACAGGGGAGATTGAGAAAAAGGAGGACAGGGAAATTAGATAACCAGTGAAAAGAAAGCATTGCATAAGAGATGGTAAGCATTTTCACTCACCACTGGTAAGCAGTCTAGAAAATAGATTAGCAGAAATGAAAGAAACGATAACTCATGATCATTCATATTTGCACACATGAGAAATGCAAAAACGCAGATGAGAAATGCTGACAAAGAAAAAGAGAGCATTCTGCGTCGCTAGAGGATACTGAACATGCTGCAACATTTTGGAAAAGCTTTATAATGATCTGTATTGCTTCTCGTTCCTCAGGTGACGTATAGGTACAGTATATGGAACCAAGACACAGGAACAATCCTGACCTTCTGAAGACTAAAGTCTACATTTACACACAGGAGTGACAATGCAGCGGCCCTCACTAGAACATGACATGGCATCTCAAAACACTTAGTGTGAATTATGAGACACTTATACTCATTTTATAGCACTTATATTCATTTGAGCAGGAGATTAGCGAATGTCTTATTCTAGCACCTTTATCAATTTCAGTCTGGATCTCATACTCTATATTAATAGATGGGTTTAAATGAGACTTCCAATATCATATACACTTACTAAATGTTATTTTACTTATTAATAGGCCATTCAGCTGGAAGTAAAGTCACCGTCATGGACAACATATTACCGATTCATACCTGAAGTTGACCTTGATCCAAGTTATAGAGCGTCAATAATTTTCCTAATTAAAAAGCCTCTTTAAGACAAAGTTATGATGATGACATAAAAACATAGGTAGCTGTTACGTGTGAAATGAATTTGATACCGTACTGAAAAAAATCGAACATTCGAGACAGTATTCTGAAAATAAAAACTGTATCCTACTGGTCTCATCTAAGGATCTCTCCTTTTCTCCGATCCACAGTGGCTGTGTGTGTGCATTCTATCAGAGAGGGAAGGGAGTTTATACTCTACACACACCCACACTCAAACATCATCCTGTTAAATTCTATAGGCTGCATTTTTCAGCCTTGGTGCAAAAATAATACTGCGAAAGTCTTTATGGGAACTGCAAACATAATTATAAGTTTAAGACTGAGCTCATGTTTCTGTCTCATAAGACGTGCTGTCTCAATAAATCCCTCGCATGTTCTCTGTAACTAACGTTTATAGGCCTACAACTGCACTGACAATAAAAGTGTGAGAAAAATATTCCAGCCCTAACTGCCTACCCTACAAACCGATCACGCACAAGAGGATTACTCCTAGACGCAAACAAAAGTTGGAGCACCCTCACTCCATCAACTTCTAAATCACTGGTATAGTGACATTTTGGGTCTTGTGCTGAACACGTGCATATTGTTGACAATAAATTTTTTTTTTTTTTTAAAAAGCCAACAGTATGTCATTTGCTCTACATGCGTTTCCCGTGTACATCTGGCAACACAGCAAACATACAACAAAGAAACTGACTTCGGAAAAAGAGTTTCACTGATCACAAACGCAACTGCAGTCATTATTCGTGATCTCTAATCATTTTAGTTAGAAGAAGACACAATGTTTTAACTAATTAGTATTCCTGATCAAAAATAGGAGATGCCAAATAGACCTCATTTCAGTTCAGTAAGATCACAATGCTCAGTACATTCAGCATTACAACCCTAAGACCTGCACATGGCCCAGTGAAAGGATTTCACTTTGCATCAGTGTTGGGCAACATTAATTTACAGTACATCTACATGATTTACCCTCTGAATAAATCACTACTTCTACGAGCTTGTAGATGCGCTTTAGCCCTCACCAAGTCGATGAGCTTGGTGATGGGAATTTCGCGGATGGGTTTCTTCATACGACACAGCGTCTCCAGAGAGGTTCCAAAACAGCTGGGCAGGTAGTTCCCCGCCACGGTGATGAAGTAATCTTTCCCCCGGTCCAAGTGCAACACCAAGATGTCATCAATTTTATCCTCTCCTGAGTTGAGCATAGTTACCGAGTCTTTACTCACATACACCTCCAAGGATATCTCCATGGTCTCATCTGCAAAAAAATTAAAATAAATACATAAATCAACAACTTGAGCAACAGTGAGCATTTTCATTCAGAATCATTTACACTTTTAGTACGTAATCATATCGCAAGCTTATTATGACTGTTCACATGGTATGTGCCATCAGTTTTCCTTTATTTACATTTTGGATAAATTCTTCAATAAATGCAAGAACAGTCTAAAATTACTGGTACTCACTAGGGTCAAGGACACCATCGTTGGGATCAGCTCGTAACCAGGGTTTGCAATACTGAGAGTCTGCGAGTTTGGGGATGAAGGCAAATGTACAGGGCACTTGACCATCATTGGTAATAAGAAAACTCTGCTTCTGTAGCTGGCGAAACTTCACATTCTCAAAGTGGAACTGCCCGGAATGAGAAAACACAATACAGGCCAAGATTAAGTCACTCATACTCACACACACACACACACGTGGTTCTTATGATGAAAAGCCCCTGTATGTCACACTAACACCACTACACTTCAATCAATATGAACATTTCATCACAGCAATACAGATTTTAAGAAGCTAACTCACTGATACAATTTTAAAGGCTCAAACATTTGACAGAGTACAACAGTGTTAATAAAAAATACAATATGAAATGAAAATAAACAGCGAAAACACTTATGTGTTCAAATAATGGATGCCGACCGCCCTGATGTAATAACTGGAAATGATTACATGTATATTGAGAGATGTATATTGGTCACCGTTTGAAATACTCTACAGACAAAATAAGCGACTCCTTTAATTCTCTTGGCAGATCACGACTTTATAAAGGCCAAGTCTGGTTACGCCCTCTACAAATCCTAATGGGAGAGAAGTCTTTAGCCTGCGTTTTCTCTCGTGTCTTTGTTTTCACTCTGCATGTCTTTAAATGGAAGGCGTTTATGCTCTGTACTTGTAGAATTACAAGCTCAGTGAAATGTTATGACCAGAGCAGCGTTAATAAACACTCCTTTATTACCTGATGTGTGGAAAGCTCCAAAAGCCATATTCTCAAGCTAATCAACTTTATTTGATCATCTGCAGTGGTAAAGCATGTTTATGGTAATCTAACTGTGAAATACAGACAATTTACACTGTAATCAGGCTTCATGCTCCAAAGAAGGAATAATATAATGATTGTGTGTAAACTGAATGAATGAGTCATGGGCAATAAACGCGTTGCTAAAAGAAAGCTAAATAAAGACAACGACTCCATTCCTGTAAAGATGTAAAGTTTTGTTGTTTGGCACTTGACTTTGCTTGATGCGTACTAGTACTTCTAGATTTTGAGCAACACACTCAGGAAAACAAAAACTTATAGAAAACTATGAAAACAAAACAAAAGTTTGGAAACCACATCCGCACATCAGAAGTTTTGCCATCAGTTGCCTTTGAAAACAAAAAAAAACAAAAACATCCAACCCCCTCCTAAATCTCACCTAAATCACCCTAAACCATGTGGCAAAATATGTTCTGGTATAACTTGATGAGACCAAGGTAGAACCTTTTGGACATGATTCTAAAAGTAATGTCATAATTTGGACATAAAACAAGACAGCTTATCACCCAAATAACACAATACCTATGGTGAAGCATGGTAGTGGCAGCATTATGTTATGGGGCTTCAACTGGGGCTCTAATCAAGAAAGAGGGAATCATGGATAGCTCCAAATATCAATCTATGTTGGCACAAAACCTGCAGGCCTGGACAGCTAAAGATGAAGAAAAATGTGACCTTCCAGCAAAGGAACGGCTTCAGAAGATGAAGATCAATGTTTTGGAATGGCCTAGTCAGAGCCCGGTTCTAAATCCCATCAAAGACTTGTAGAATGACTTGAAGTGGGCTTTGCACAGGAGATCCCCTTACAATTTGACAGATCTGGAGCATTTTTGCAAGGAAGAGTCGAATAAAATGCGTAGACTTTTTACATCCACTGTATATCTAATCAATTTGAAGACAACTGATATGAAGACTACTGATTTTAAAAGGTGGAATCAGTTATGGCTCTTGGTTGGTTGAAATGAAAACCGGTATCCTTTGAGATAAGACTGGACACCTCTGCATTACATGTATGGCATGCCCAGCTGTAACAGCAGGATGGTAGATCAATTCTGTGCATATACATCAAGATGTATAATCCTGTCTTTTGCTCTCATCACTCACCTCTCTTTGAGTCAGTGACAAAGAGGGTAGAAAGTCATTCTCCAACCTATCCATATCACGAACTAGTTCCTCAAATACCCTCTTATAACGCTGTTCATTTACCATCTTCACCTGTTACACAAACAGAAAATACAGACCCTCAGATATGTGAACAGTGTCAAAATTAGTCAAATAAAAAAGCCAAAAAAAAAAAAAAAATGAAGCTCACCCCGATGCTAAAAATAGAGCTGACAGGTTTGTGGTCACTGGTCTGCAACTCCATATGGCTGCGATAGCACAACTGCTTGATATTATTACCTCTCCATAAAATACGGTCGCACCAGGCAGGAATCCGACATTTGCCACTGAATCAAAAAGGGCGAAGCACAACAAACAAAGAAAAAAAACAAAAAAAACAAACAAACAAAAAAAAACACAGACCAGTTTAAAATAGTTCACAACTGTGCTCTCATATGTTTCACAGATTTTTTTTTTTTTTTAACTGTGATATGCTGTGATGAACCTGGATCTAAAGTAATACCTTGAGTCCCATCGGTCTGATTTTGCATCATATTTGTAAGTGGGGATAAAACTGATTTCTCCTTCCATAAAGTCAGTGAAGGCACGTTTAGTCTCCCTCTGGATGTTCAGCTGTCAAAAGAGAATAAAGACAGGAAACAAAAAACAACTGTATTAATAATGGCAGAGGAACTGTTTCTTCATTTCAGGCATATCTCACAGGACACACAAATATGACAAAAAGGAAACAGGAACAACAACAACAAGGGATTCCAATGACTGACTGTGAATTAGTGTTCCCAAAAAAGTTTTGAGAACTGAGAAGCCATATTCTTACTATATCCACAATGACTTCCTGTTTTTTTTTTTTTTAACCTAACTATTTGGTTAAGCACATGGAGCGTTCTCTCTCTGCACATACCTGATCGTACTCCTGGAGCTTCTGCAACTCATTATTAGCAATGAGCCTCTTTACATCAGCTGCATCATTTAAAAACAGTCTGTAGTTCAGATCTCCCAACCAAATTACCACACTAAGTCATAAACAAATGAACACAATCTGTTAGAAATAATACAACTGAATTTTGAAAAGCGGGTTATACATGAGACGCCTAAACTGATTAATGCCTCAGCATAAAGTAATAGAGACATGAATTAACTGTTATATGACTAATGTCTTGATACAGTTACTATCTCATGTTTAATTATGCTTAAGAAGGGGCTGGAATAGTTAACTTTATTGATTGACAAACTGTGAGGGAGTTAGACCAATTAAAAAAAAAAAAAAACATACTCATGTTTGACTATATTGAGAGGTGGATGCTCCATGAGGTGAAAGCTCATGCGGGCACAGATCTCCTTATAGTCCTGGTTGCGTCGCTCAAAGTCTTCGACATGGGCTGCCAGGTGGCAGTTCACAATGCAAAAGCTGGTGTTGTAAAACACAAAACGCACTGCCACACCTCCTTTATTTCCCTATAGGTGTACACAAATCAGTCGGTAGTTACCTCAGTAGTTCATTTATAAGGTGCATGAACTGAAACCAGGTAGTAGCAACCTCATTATCTTCTCAAAAAATAGAAGCACTGTACTAACTTTAGACTCACCATTTTGTTCATGAGGCCAGTTCCAACAGTCTCGGCAGCAATTTCACTGATGTGGTTTTTGTGCTCTTTTTTGACAAACACCACCAGCATCATACCAACTAACCGAACAAGTCGTACCTGAGGATTTAAAAAAAAAAAAAAAGTCCATCCTTAGTCTACAGGGTTAAACGTGTGGTCTTTTTATATAAGCTATAAAACCTACCCTCTCTTATAGCGGTGACAAAAAAGGCAGTTTCAAAAATGAGCTTTCAATCTAGCTGTTACGTGGTCAGTCACTCACCTGTCTGTATTTGGCTTTGGAATTAAGACTCCGCTCCACTGCATTGACCCACAGTTGCTGTCTGGATGAATCCATGTACAATAACGCTTCTGTACTCAAATCCAATTCTTGAAACCTATTAAGTCACAATGGTTTTCTTTTAACATATTAAAAAAAACGGTCAACCAAACCATACACTGATCCGAGGGAGCACCTCCACTGTTACACTGAAGGTCTGCTAATTAATAATCATGTAAATGGGCTGATAAAATCGGTGGAATGTAGGTAGATGAAACTAATAGATTTTGTGGAAGTTTGATACAGAAGATACACATGTTTAACTGCAAGTATTCGTGGCACTGACCCCACTGCATACACATCAGGAGGTTCAGGGTCACAACACAGCCAGGGTTCCAGACTGCTATCAGGAGACTGACCATTCACATTCCACGTGCCTGCAAAAAACCTAAAAAAAAAAGAATAAGGTGGGAGGAAAAAAACGTCAGCCTTACAATAGGTGGGACAAATTAACTAATTTATTTTCAAGACAAAAAAAAACTATATTTACCTAAAGGTCTGGAGGTCCACATACTCCTTCTCCTTCTTGCCCAACCGGTGTTTGAGAAGGCCCTCTCTCTGGCCTGTCTGGCTACTTAACATAGCCTGCCTAATGGTGTGCGTAGTTGGACTGTTAGACCAAGAGTTGGATCGGTCTGTATAGTGATTATACCTGTAGGATTAAATAAGACACTATATCCACTCCATAGGAAGAGAGAAACTTCCTTAAAGCCAAAGAAGCTTGCTCAGACTTACTCTTGCCTGACAGTTGTGGCCATTTGTATTTGAGGAGGTCTATCTTTGGGAGGTAGGCCTGCAGCAGGGGCAACAGAGGGGGTGTAACTGCCTTTCCGAGGAGGAAGGGGAGGTGTGGGAGGTGGAGGGGCTTCTCTTGGGGCAACTATCCGATTTTGTCTATTCTTCTTTTCCTCTACTTTTAAACCATGGTTGAAATGATCCTCAAGACCAAAGTCTGTCACCAGGCATGGAGAGTCTACAGAATCTGGTGAAAGTACAAAAAAAAAAAAATAGATAACAGGTTTAAATATGCAATGGGTAGATAAACAGCATGTATTCAATTAATACAGTAATGCAAGATACTGTATGTACCAGTGGTTAAAGGCTTTCCTGGAGTGCTACTGTTGGTATTGCCTTGTAGCATGGGCCTGGAGGAACTGCTTGCTGCTTTGGAGATGCTTCTCTGAGGGGGGATTGGGACAGAGCCTTTAGGCGGGGCAGGAACAACAGGCTCCATCTTCTTCGGCAGTGAACTTTTTCCTTCAACTGGAAGAAAGAAGAAAAAAAACAAGCAACAACACAATCAGGACAATATTCCAGTCTTAAATGACCAAGGCAAAAACATCAACTTGAATAACAGAATTTCAAAGACCAACAGGAATCGAGTAATCACAACGTATGTGTGTAAATATGCTGGAGAGTCTGTAGAATTTGAATTCCCTTAAATAGCATTTTTTCCTATTATTAAGGAACAGCAAACTCACACTCCACTTAATATCTTACAAAATTCACTTTTAATTTACTGTTATGATTACAGCAAGTATAAAAACAACCTACTAATAGGGCTGTAGCACATTAGTCTGGGATGGCTCTTACTGATGAAGTCCTGCTATGTTGTTCCTAGTGACCTCATTAGTATCCTGCTACTAACAGACTGTAACATCACATGCTGAGCAAAAGCTAACAGGAAACTGAAAACTGGTTGGGCAGGTTCTGCATACAGAGAAAATTATATGAATGGCAAGCAGCAGTAACCAGATGCAAAAGTTCATATTTTACTTCTCTTACTATTACCAAACGCAAATATGAAAACACTTTTATTTAGACATGTTCTACTGTATGTAGTCCTGAAATCTACAAGTTTTCCTGAGCTGAAATCTGTCTCATATTTGCACATTTCTTGCTACCTCCAGAAGTGAAAAGAGAGAAAAGTTCAATATTCCATTCCGGCTCCACTAAGTGGCCCCAAAGCACTGATTTACAAAAGCAACTGATATTTTTTTATTTAATTTTCATTTACAGGTGCATCTAAAAAAAATTGAATATCGTGGAAAAGTTCGGTTTTTCTGTAATTTAATTCAAAAAGTGAAATTTTCATATATTCTAGATTCATTGCACATAAAGTTAAATATTTCAAGCCTTTATTTTTTTTTTGTTTTAATCTTGATGATTACGGCTTATAGCTCATGGAAATCAAAAATCCAGTATCTCAAAATATTATAATAAACAATTTATAATACAGCAACCTTCTGAAAAGTAAGTTAATTTATGCACTCAGGGCTCATTTTGCACGAATTACTGCATCAATGCGGCGTGGCATGGAGGCAATCAGCCTGTGGCACTGCTGAGGTGTTATGGAAGCCCAGGTTGCTTTGATAGCGGCCTTCAGCTCATCTGTATCGTTGGGTCTGGTGTCTCTCATCTTCCTCTTGACAAAATTCAGGTCAGGTGAGTTGGCTGGCCGATCAAGCACAGTAATACCATGGTCAGCAAACCAGTTACTAGTAGTTTTGGCTCTGTGGGCAGGTGTCAAATCCTGATAGAAAAGGACATCAGCATCTCCATAAAGGTTGTCAGCAGAAGGAAGCATGAAGTGCTCTAAAATCTCCTGGTAGACGCTGCATTGACTCTCGACTTGAGAAAACACAGTGGACCAACACCAGCAGATGACATGGCACCCCAAATCATCACTGACTGTGGAAACTTCACACTGGACTTCAAGCAACTTGGATTCTGTGCCTCTCCGCTCTTCCTCCAGACTCTGGACCTTGATTTCCAAATGAAATGCAAAATATACTTTCATCTGAAAAGAGGACTTTGGACCACTGAGCAACGGTGTTTTGAGTAAAAAGGTGTTTTGAGTTAATTAACTGATTAGAGTCTTCTCAGGTCCACATTGCTGTATTATAAATTCTTTATTCGAATATTTTTAAGATACTGAATTTCTCCAGTATCTCATTTCCATGAGCTGTAAGCCGTAATCATCGAGATTAAAACAAAAAAAAAAAAGGCTTGAAATATTTCACTTTATGTGTAATGAATCTAGTTCCACTTTTTGAATTAAATTATGGAAAAAAATTAACATTTCCACGATATTCAAATTTTCTGAGATGCACCTGTATTTTAACATGTAATAATGTTGGAAATAAAACTATGAAAAATATGTCAACCTTTATAGCAGATTTTATTTCTGAATACTGAATGAAGGCTTTCTTACCCCTCCAGGCATTTTTTAGTTTAACAATAATATCTATTGTTTTAAATATAAATGGCAATCATTTACAGATTATTAGAAATGACTATTTTCACACATAAACTACAGTGCTGTAAAAAAGTATTTGCCTCATCCTGATTTCTTCTGTTTTTGTGTATATCTCATACTGAATAGTTTTAGATCTTCAAATGAAATACAACATAAAGCAAAGTCAACCTGAGTAAACACACAATACAGTTATTGAAGCAAAGGAAAAAGAAAAAAATTAAAAATAAAAAAAAATTATCCAACACCTACTACCAATGTGAAAAGCAAATTGCCCCCTTACACTTAAAATCTGGTTGTGCCACCTTTAGCAGAAATAACTGCAACCAAATGCTTCCAATAACTGGAGATCAGTCTTTCATTACTTCTAGGACTTACTCCTATGTTTTAGATCGTTGTCTTGCTGCATAATCCATTTGCGTTTGAGTTTCAATTTACGGACTGAAGACCAGACATTCTCCTTTAGGATTTTCTGATAGAGAGCAGAATTCATGTTTCCCTCAGTTATTACAAGTTGCCCAGGCGCTGAAGCAGCAAAGCATCCTCACACCAGCACACTACCACCACCATGCTTGACCGTAGGTATGATGTTCTTTTTGTGAGATTCTGTGTTTGGTTTATGCCAGATGTAACGGGACCCCTGTCTTCCGAATAGTTCCACTTTCGACTCATCAATCCACAGAACATTCTCCCAAAAGGTTTGAGGATCATCAAGATGTGTTTGGCAAAATTCAGATAAGCCTTAATGTTCTTCTCGTTTAGCAGTGGTTTTCATCTCACCGCTCTTCCATGGATGCCATTCTGAACAGTGACCTTTATTGATGCAAGAGAGGCCTGCAGATCCTTTGATTTTGTTCTTGCCCTTTTGCGACTTCCTGGATGAGTAGTTGCTGCTGTGTTTTTGGGGGAATTTTGGAAGGTCAGACACTTCTCGGAAGGTTCACTACTGTGCCGAGTTTTTCCATTTGGAGATAATGGCTCTCTCTGTGGTCCTTTGGAGTCCCAGAGCCTTTGAAATAGCTTTGTAACCATTCCCAGACTGATGTATTTCAATCACCTTCTTCCTCATCATTTCTGGAATTTCTTTCAATTTTGGCAATTTATACTGGGTAAGTCCTTTTAACCAACTTCATGCAGTTGAAGAAGTTCTATTTAAGTGCTGATTTGACTGAACAGGGTTTGCAGTAATAAGGCCTGCTTGTGTCTAGTCCATCTGTAACCCCATTATGAATGCAGTTTCATATATTTGGGGAATTAGTAACTACGGGGGCAAATACATTTTCACACAGGCCCAGTTGTTATTGGATAACTTTTTTGCTTCAATAAATAACTATCATTTAAAAACTGTATTTTGTGTTTACTCGGGTTGCCTTTGTTTTATCTTAGATTTTGTTTTCATTTCCAAAACAATTTATTGTGAGATATACACAAAAACAGAAGAAATACTTTTTCCACAGCACTGTATTTTAACTGTATTTTTAGTCCTTGATCTGTTGGCATATCCATATTGTCTCAGTTATATTATCTGAAGCTTTTATAACCTGCCAGACTATAGAAAGCAAGCACCCTGCCCAGCTTGACATTTGCAATCTACTTGTGATCATTTGCATTGATACCAGCTGCGACTGTAGCATTACAGACTATTTATGGACCCTGACTACAGAATATAGCAGAAGCACTATATTTTCCAGCTTTCAGCTAAGTTGGAATCTTACAGGTATAGTACAGGGCTCATTGCAGTTCATAAAAACAGATAGAAGCTTACCAATTACATAAATAACACTCAAAGTCTGCTTGCCACCATATATTCATGGGTGTTGGTGTCAATGAGTAAACAAACCGTTCTGATGTTTTTTGTACTTGTAACTGCGAGAGCTCCAGATTTACCAGAGTTATAGTTAGTGATTTTGGTAAAAGTTAGCAGAAGCTGGCTGTTCTGAAACACAAAATCCAAACAAAAACAGCCCGTCCCTTTACTTTTCCCTCCAAAACCACACCCAAAACAGATGCCTAGACTAAAAGGCTGGTATGCTAGAGTAAAAGAAGCATTCTGAATTAACAGGCAAAATAATGAACATATATACTGAGACAACTGCTTTTCCCGATTGGTTGGATGTTGGTGGTCCTCGGCTTTTCTTTTTAGCTGTTTACAGACCCTTTTATTGACAGTGCAACAATGAAGGCCAAAGATTACAAAAAGTGTCCTCTTTGCAATAGAGCTGACTGTACCTTTAAGAAACTACCAACATGCAGATGATTAACCATAATCTGAACTGCTTTAATCTAAGAAGGTAGTACTCATACATAACTCTGCTCTTAAGGTTTCCAATTTCTTGAAATATTCCGGCTGTCCTTCAAAATGCAAAAACTTCAAGCACTCACAAAATAATTCTTACATATATGCTTACACATAATGTTTGTGCCAATAGCAAAATGCTTAAGGTTTAAAAATACTACATTATACATACTTTTTACATCCAATAAAATGAGTTTTTACATGTATTTTGATTTCTCTACTACATTTTTCAGGACAAGTCTGAAACCGTCATTAAACCTATACACCCAGCAAGAGTGTTCTGTAACAGCAGTACAGTCTGCAAACATGTGGCCTCTGGTCTAATTTTAACACCAAATTGCTTTGCTCTCACAGCAAAAAAAGAAGAAAGAAAACCAACTCATAAACAAAATTCATATTAAGCTAGCCTTACGCTAAACAAAAGATAACTGGCATTCCTACAACTTGAAATTGAGGGCATTATAAACTATTACTGCACTTGTTCACTTGTTGCATAAGCAACCATGGTAAATAAAAAAAAAAAAAAAAAAGAAAAAAGCTTAAGATAATCAAATAAATAATCAAATGCGCAGGAGTATATCCTCACCTTGGTGCTTAGCTTTCATCACTTGCTGGAAAAAAGTCTGACTGCGCTCATCGTCCTGTAACTCCAGCAGGAGCTCTGGAGCTTGCTCCCCTCGAATACGGATCCTGAGCGTCGCTGCCGAAAGAAAGGGAAAAGTGCTGTTAGACTATGCATAACAAAGATGGAGGGAAGACAGTACATCTAAAAACCTTTCTGAGGACGTACATTATATAAGCTGTAATCACATACTGACAGTAAATAATAAACTGAGAGCATGCAAAAAAGAACTAAATTTAAATACTATTTAAATACTAGAAATAGGATCTTTCCTAGTCTCTTACTTCCTCTTATAAAAGTAGTAACTTATCTGTCAAGCATAATATAAATAGACACTACATTATAAAAAAAATAAAAAATAAAAAATAAAAACTGTGTTGTTCTTACTGTGTATTGAGAAGTCAATGAGAAGAGCCTCCTCTGCTTCTGGAGGGAAAAAAAGACAGTTGCAGGAAGTTATGACTCGTATGTGCAAAGGTTGCTAGGGGCTGTAGTACTGTAAGGAAACAATTCTTATAGGCTAAGGTAAATGTTTGCTTGATTTAAAAGGAAGCTTGAACACAGCGTGTGAGGATTAAAACAGGATTATCTGACGCTTGAGTCATCAAGCTGTTTTTTTGTTTTGTTTTTTAAACTCACCACAGACACTAAAAATATGATAATGCTACAAGGGACATAGGACTGGTGTGACAGTGCTCTGAAAAAAAGGCGCAATATAACAGCCACTTACCACGTACTATGTGAAAATGCCTATTGATTGGAATGGACAGCTGGGGCACCGGACTGGATATGACCGCTTCAGGATTCGCCAAAACACTCAACCTTAAAGAGAGAAAGCAAAATCTTTCTTATGCAACTTTGTGTACTACAGCATTGATGACTGTTTAATACTGTCAGCACCACAAGTGAAAAGAATTACAATCCATAATTATAGTGCGTTTCTATCACACGGTGTGGCACGACCTGGCAAATTACCCATGAACCTCCAAATGTTGCATCAGGTACAGTCACATAGACATCTTGATTCATGTCTCTAGCTGGAATTGCTGCTCTACTGACACAAAGTAGTAGCAGTAGTAGTAGTAGTAGGCGAGTGTAGTGTCTGCCAAAAGTGATAGTTCGCCAAAAGTGATAGTTGCATGCTGCCTTTAACAAACATGCTACATCTTGTGCTTACAAGTTCCCTTCGTATTCAGGGGAGAAGTGGTAATAACTTCAATCTGAACCATACTGTATGGCTTTTGTTTATTACATGATCATCAAATAAAAAAAAAAAAAGTTACATTAAAACTTGGCAGTACAAAATATCTAGTTATGCAGTTGTTATCATATACTTTCATTTCATGCAGCACTAAACCAAAACAGTAACTATAGGCTGTTATTGACTGCACCATGTTTCCACCCCATACAGTGCGTCTGAGGGCTGAAAGAGAGAGAGAGAGAGAGAGAGAGAGAGAGAGAGAGAGAGAGAGAGAGAGAGAGAGAGAGAGAGAGAGAGAGAGAGAGAGAGAGAAAAAAGCTGAGCATTGTGGCTTTCAGTTTCTACCACAGACAAGATTCTATATTGCCTCCACTATACAACTAGTGTGAAGGTCATTACTTTAATACACACTAATATGAATTAGTTGTCAAACTTTTTCCGCCCCCAACTGTTCCTCACAACATTCTCCAACTTCCTCTTAACTCAACATAAACCTGAAACAACAGGAAAATTCACCAACTGCATGGGGGCGCAAAAAAAAACAAAACAAAAAAAAACCCTTCACTGACCGCCATTTCTACCAGTCTGTGTGAACTGCTTGCTGTAAGAAAAAATATCACAACCCAGAAGCTCTCTACTACACCAGACTCAACCAAAGTAACTGACAGTCATTATTGTCAGGGTCTTCACATAATGATTTCTTATACTGCCAGCTGTGAAATAAAATGTATTTCACTGAAGATGACAAGAACATATTACTATTTACTCTCACTGTTATTAGAGTATGCATTATATAGCTCATGATTCCTATAGTTTACTCGCTACCCTCCAAAACTTCGACTTTTGGCAGTAAGCTGTGACACATTTTACATTCACATTTTATATTTTGTTTTTTGATTGTGATTAGAAAAAGTTTTAGTTGTCTGGAAAGCAAGGTCACTTAAGGGCACTTTCACACCTGTTAGTCCGTTTGCCGAATCTGGATCGGAGTGAAAGTTAATACTTTTCTTGTTTCGTGTGCTATTTGGTTTATTTTGTTTTCACATACTGCACATAATTAAATGAACCAAGAAGCAAAAAAAAAAAAAAAAAAAGTGGCATGTAGGGCTGAGAATACACACGTGAAACTCGAATGGTGAAAATGGTGAATAAACGTTTACCAAGTTAGTATAGAAATCACAAAAATTACCCAAGCATGGAGAACACGGGGCTGCTGGCAGTGTGTCTCAATAAATTCCTAGATAATTATTTAGAGCTAAAAAAAAGCTTAAACTAGCTTAAATATTTTGTGTCACATCCAGTTTATTTTCTCTTTTTGTTTGCTGGTCCAAATGTCCAGAACACGTGGCATTTCTGTAGCACTTAGCTCTGTGCTTTGGCTCGGTTTGAGCCTTGCAGCTCAGTTTAGCAGCTCAACCCATGGTATGGTACTAATATTTTTCAACCAAAAATATTTGCCAAGAGCTGTGTCTTTCAAAGATCTTTCATTCACTAGGCAGAAATAAAGCGACAGAAAAAGTCCACACTCGAGTGTGACTGTTGGGTTCGCTCCACAGGCGATTGCTTTAGGACTACACAAGAAGCCCAGCTTCCACTGAAATGTCATTAAAACGTGGCAATGAAACGTTAACCAAAAAGTGTCTGTGTTATTCATCGTTCTTGGTGAAATTTGATATTTTAGCAAATCAAAATAATTATTAAATATCTCGCTGCAATATTGTGCTGTTTGATCATTTAAGGCAAACTATTTTCTGTGGACAGCTCCTTTGAATCCCCCGACACAGTTCTGATAGAAACCTGGGGAAGTGCTTCTATGGCAGATTCAAGTACACTTGAAATCACTTGAATACAACAGGTTTTTACTCCGAGTCCTGCCCGGAAGCTTCTCCATATGATGACTGGGAGATCTCTCAAAGGGGCAAAACCTCGTCACCAACTGCCAGACACTGAAACGGTAATGAAAATGACCGACATCTCAATTTAAACATACCAGCGCCAGTCTGAATCACTTGGAGCTGCAGTAGTGGTTAGCTGAGTAGCCTAATCTAAAACAGTTTCACACACCAACATATCGAGCCGTCACTTCCTTCTTCAGCTAGCAGCTTCGCTGCCTTTTGGCATGAAATGGCAGACACTGCTAATGTTGACCTGAATTTCGAAAAGTCTTTTGATGCTCATACCTATAAGGAGAGACTGAAAATTAAAGAGGGCAGATCAACGCCCAAGATTTTAATTCGAAAGTCAGAGAGCAGAAACAGATCCTTTCACACACACACACACACACACCTACATATGTGAAAGCTCCCATAAAGAATCTGTATTGCATAAGACTTGATTCCCCATGCTCACTCCTCCCTGACCACATGCACTATCAAAACATTCTGAGTGTGACACATGGTGTTGGTAAACGTCCAGAACACCTCAGTCTCACGGCAGTGTTTCCTGTCTAGTGCTTGGAGCTCTTCAAGCTTTAATTAGCATTAGAAGTATACCAGGTATCAGCTTTCTGTCTTGCTCACGCCAGGTTGTGGAGTAAGAAGCACTGCTGTGAGGTATAAAAGATTACACTGCCTCACAGTAATGTTCCTTAATCCGGCGTGAGGTTCAGTGTGGTGAAATTTGAACGCAGTTAGGACGACTGTGTGCTCATGTGAGGCTCATTTAGGCTTCGGGACCTACACAGAGGAATGCAGGATAATGGGCAGCACGCTGCCTAACAGCGACACTACTCACTTTCTCTCAGTCATAAACACAAACACACACAATCTCTGCAACCTGGAAAACATGACTGCTAAAACACCCTCCGTGTAAAAATACCTACCTACACAGACAGTTCCACACATCTGGAGATACAAGGGCATCTGGATGACAGACGCTTATTAGACTGTTTATTAATTTGGGAGCCTTGTGAATGTGTAGGGAATCCTTACAAAGCACAAGATACAATGAAAATGTATAAAAGTATAAATATTTTCTGCTAACAGCTGCTCACACACACACACACACACACACACACACTAAATCCCCACGGAGCAGGACAGCAGTTTTGCACTTAATAAACATATAAACAGAAATAAATAAACAGAACTAAATGTAAACATGACCACGTCAGAAGCAGATACTCACGTGAACTGTCCTGAACTCTCCAGCAGAGACAGGAGTCGAGGTTCTCGTTGCCCCGCCCTCAACTCATGCCCCTTTACCGTCTGAACATTACAGTTAAGGATTTCACAGTGTGTTATAGAGGATGAATGGGAAAAAAAGAAAGACGGAGTGGAGTTATAAACAGTGCAAGTACAAAAAGATATGCCAGGAATTGTGTGATACCCAACACCCAAAGGAGTACAGAATGACAACCAATTCACTGGACAACAAAACACTTTCAAGCAGAGAGAATCATCGATGAAACAGCAGATATCGCAGAAGTCATGGGTTTATCAATTAGTATGTACTGTGTAGTAGACTGCAATCACACTGTGTAGCAATGATGATGCAACGTTGTCTATATCGCTCAACCATAATCCAGTTCTGAAGAAGGAAATGTAGTAATCTGAACGGGTAGTGAAGCAGTTGACTGGGTTCAATCCTGAGCTGACTGTCTGTATGCTCTACCCGTGTCTGTGCGGGTTTCCTCCCACCTCCCAAAAAACACGCTGATGCTTTTTAAAACTAAATTGAACTGCTTATGCAGTTTATTGCTAATGCAATTATGTGTGTATGGTGCTCTGCGGTGTACTGGAATTAGGGATGGGCGATACGGACTTAAAACGATATCACGATATGTTCTGGTATTTACTGCGATAACCATATCAGTGACGATATAACTATAGTACCATTCACCACTGTTTTTGGCTACGAGTGATAGCTGCATGCAGTCCTGAGAGCCTCAGAAACACAAACATCGATCTAAAGGTAAAACTTACCCATTACCGGATAGGCTCCTAAAATATACCAATTACATAAAATATTTATTTATTTATTTTTTAAAACAGTAAAAATCTAAACACCAGGCTCCTCGTTTAGCGATAAACTCTTCCTCAGCTTCACGTCCACCTTCCGCCACACTTGTTTTCGCTCTGCAGGTGTACTACCTCATCGACTAGGCTTTGTCATTATTATCGCGGGAAGACTAACTCTTATTGTGGGGAGAATTTCTACCGGTATATAGTGAACGATAAAATATCGCCCATCCCTAACTGGAATCCCCATCCCCTTATAGGAGCTTTTGGTATTTAAATCTCAGAATGATCAGGGATCAGTACTCAACACCCAAACAGACAAGACTAAGGTTCTTGGATCATCAAGTTCATCCAAAAGTTATGAAAGAAGCAGTCACACACACACACACAATATAATATCTAATATATATATATATATATATATATATATATATATATATATATATATATATATATATATATCCCACTGATATATTACAGCTAGCTAAGAGTTCAACTTAAACTAGTTCGGTTAGTCTCGCTGGTCAAGCTGTCTTGGCTCAAGCGAGTTTAGCCTCTAGTTCACGACACTGTCATAGCTATCTAGCTAAATGCCTCGCTCTCTGGGATTATTATAACTCTCTAACTACATTCACACAACTTCCAAAGGATACTGCCAGGCATTTCTGCTCACAGATTCCAAAAGAGGACAACATCGCTCAGGCCGCCACTTAGCTTCTCGCCAGATATTTAGCTAGCCACTGGCTAGCTGGCTAGTTAACTGGTTAAATATTTGTCTCATACCAGTCTACACCCCTGCGGTCCACTTCTATAATCCTTCCTCTGGAGATAGACTTTACTTACATAGCTTTATTATGTAGTTAGCCAACTGGGAAAACCCGTCTCTAATTTACCGAAGAGAACAATAATCTTTTCTCTGTTATTAAAGTTTTTTTTTTTTTTTTTGTGCAAAAAGTCACTGAAATAAATACACTATTTTGTTAGCTAACTCTAGTTTCATCGGTGGCCGGCTGAGATGGGGCTAGCGGCTAGCTAAGCTAGTTCTACCCTGACAGGCGAAGCTTGCGGTCTCCGGCAAGAAAAAGAAAAAAACGACATTACCTCGTAAACGTAGAAAATCATTAATTAACTGTATTCTCTAACACTTTACTGTCGGAAAGCTCGCCACATCCTGTAAAGACACGTTTGAACGCTACTATCAACACCAGCGCTAGCTTCGGCTTCCACATCTGTGTAAAACAGCAAAGGCTGCGAATCTCCGTGAACATAGACACTGCGCAGAGTTTGCGCATATTCATTAAACGCAGACTTGGCTGCAATATATACAGGAGTCTGCACGTTTCTCACGCTTATATATCCGTTCTATTATACAACACAATAAGCGCCTCTATTATGTACACACACGTTCGGCCTCATTTATCAAGCTGGATACGAACGATTCGTAAATCGTTCCTAGTAGCATTTACACGAAATCTGGTATTCGTGAAGAACCTGTCATTTTGGAAAAAAAACGTTCGTATCCTACTCGTGCTTTTCTGTGTAGATTCACGCCTAACAAGGCTAACTAATATAAACCTTGATCGATCAAATCGTATTGGAAATGGATTACGCTGTCAAGTTTAAATAGCTTGTGTATTTTTAGTTACACACACAAATTTAATTAAAATTTTTGTGAAACCAAGTAATTTCAAATGAATGGCATTAACTAAAGAAATATTAACTATGAAACTAAAAGAAACTAAGCCAAGGGCAGTAGTGGCTTAACAGTTAAGGCTCTGGGTTACTGATCAGATGGTCAGGGTTTCACTGCCAAGCTGCCACTGTTGGGCCCTTGTGCAAGGCCCTTAACACTCTCAGCTCCAGGGGTGCCGTATCATGGCTGATCCTGCGCTCTGACCCCAACTTTATAACAAGCTGGGATATGTGAAGAAAAGAATTTCACTGTGCTGTAATGTACAGTATCTCACAAAAGTGAGTACACCCCGCACATTTTTGTAAATATTTTATTATATCTTCTCATGGGACAACACTGACGAAATGACACTTTGCTGCAATGTAAAGTAGTGAGTGTACAGCTTGTATAACAGTGTAAATTTGCTGTCCCCTCAAAATAACTCAACACACAGCCATTAATGTCTAAACCGGTGGCAACAAAAGTGAGTACACCCCTAAGTGAAAATGTCCAAACTGGGCCCAGTTAGCCATTTTCCCTCCCAGGTGTCATGTGACTCGTTAGTGTTACAAGGTCTCAGGTGTGAATGCGGAGCAGGTGTGTTAAGTTTGGTGTTATCGCTCTCACACTCTCTCATACTGGTCACTGGAAGTTCAACATGGCACCTCATGGCAAAGAACTCTCTGAGGATCTGAAAAAAAGAATTGTTGCTCTACATAAAGATGGCCTAGGCTATAAGAAGATTGCCAACACCCTGAAACTGAGCTGTACCTCGGTGGCCAAGACCATACAGCGGTTTAACAGGACAGGTTCCACTCAGAACAGGCCTCGCCATGGTCGACCAAAGAAGTTGAGTGCACGTGCTCAGCATCATATCCAGAGGTTGGCTTTGCAGAATAGACGTATGAGTGCTGCCAGCATTGCTGCAGAGGTTGAAGGGGTGAGGGGTCAGCCTGTCGGTGCTCAGACTATACACCGCACACTGCATCAAATTGGTCTGCATGGCTGTCGTCCCAGAAGGAAGCCGCATCTAAAGATGATGCACAAGAAAGCCCACAAACAGTTTGCTGAAGACAAGCAGACTAAGGACATGGATTACTGGAACCATGTCCTGTGGTCTGATGAGACCAAGATAAACTTATTTGGTTCAGATGGTGTCAAGCGTGTGTGGCGGCAACCAGGTGAGGAGTACAAAGACAAGTGTGTCTTGCCTACAGTCAAGCGTGGTGGTGGAAGTGTCATGGTCTGGGGCTGCATGAGTGCTGCCGGCACTGGGGAGTGTACTGTGACATTTACTGTGACATACTGAAGCAGAGCATGATCCCCTCCCATCGGAAACTGGGCCGCAGGGCAGTATTCCAACATGATAATGACCCCAAACACACCTCCAAGACGACCACTGCCTTGCTAAAGAAGCTGAGGGTAAAGGTGATGGACTGGCCAAGTATGTCTCCAGACCTAAACCCTATTGAGCATCTGTGGGGCATCCTCAAATGGAAGGTGGAGGAGCGCAAGGTCTCTAACATCCACCAGCTCTGTGATGTCGTCATGGAGGAGTGGAAGAGGACTCCAGTGG
The DNA here is from genome assembly GCA_023630585.1 of Cranoglanis bouderius. NCBI lineage: Eukaryota > Metazoa > Chordata > Actinopteri > Siluriformes > Cranoglanididae > Cranoglanis > Cranoglanis bouderius. The sequence continues at coordinate 16,359,969 of CM042561.1, forward strand.
CAACCTGTGAAGCTCTGGTGAACTCCATGCCCAACAGGGTTAAGGCAGTGCTGGGAAATAATGATGGCCACACAAAATATTGACACTTTGGGCCCAATTTGGACATTTTCACTTAGGGGTGTACTCACTTTTGTTGCCAGCAGTTTAGACATTAATGGCTGTGTGTTGAGTTATTTTGAGGGGACAGCAAATTTACACTGTTATACAAGCTGTACACTCACTACTTTACATTGTAGCAAAGTGTCATTTCATCAGTGTTGTCCCATGAAAAGTTATAATAAAATATTTACAAAAATGTGCGGGGTGTACTCACTTTTGTGAGATACTGTATATGTCACAAATAAAGGCTTCTCCTTCTTCTTCTTCAAAATAAATTCATACAGTAATTTAAGATAAATAAGACCAGTCATTCGATTAAGAATGCCGCTGTATAGAAGGAGGACGGGCTTCCACCTACAGGGTTGGGGGTTTGATTCCCACATCCACCCTGTGTGTACAGAGCTTGCGTGTTCTTCCCGTGCTTCGGGGGTTTCCTCCAGGTACTCCAGTTTCCTCCCCCAGTTCAAAGACATGTATTGTAGGATTGGCATCTCTAAATTGTCTGTAGTGTGTGAATGAGCATGTGTGTGTGTGTGTGTGTGTGTGTGTGTGTGTGTGTGTGTGTGTGTGTGTATGTGTGATTGTGCCCTGCGATGGGTTGCCACCCCATCCAGTGTGTCCCCCGCCTTGTGCCCCAAGTCCCCTGGGATAGGCTCCAGACTCCCCCACAACCCTGTGTAGGATAAGCGCTACAGAAAATGGAAGGATACTGTATATAATATATATGGGTCCTTCCCATATTACAGACCCAAACTTTGGGCCACTGATCCCTACCCAAATATATGTCAAATCTTTTCAAGAAAACTGCATAGGCATGATGCACTATTTAGTCAGTAGGATGTGGCTTGTGAAGCAGTCATTGAGAGATTGCACCACACACTATGTTATTACACTTAACACAGTGCAATATACAAAATACAATCAAACGATTGTGACTCACGTTGCACGTTGCTGCACTGTGTGTAGACCTCTGTGAACTTGGGTCAGCCTCCTCTTTCCCAACATCGCCACTTCACCATTATGGCCTTCGTGGCTTCCTCAAGAGATGAGAAGTAAACCAATCCAAAGGCGCTGGAGCAACCGTTCTCCATCGCTACCTGTAGGGCACAGCGAGGGGACACAGAAAGCGAAGAATGAGCATTACACATATGCTAATGTAGTTAACGAAGAAGAAAAACTAGCACTGTCTGTACACCAAAATATAATCAGACCAGCTATGTAACTTCCTAGTTAACAATATTGCAGCTCTCCATTTCTGGAGTAAATATGTGAAGACACTATTATGATGACATTAAAGGGATAGTTGACCCAAAAATGAAAATTCTGTCATCAGTTACTCACCCTCATGTCGTTCCAAACCCATAAGACTTTCGTTCATCTTCAGAACACAAAGGAAGACTTTTTTAATGAAACCTGGGAGATTTCTGTCCCTCCATTTACAGTCCAAGTAACCAAAACTTTTTTATTAATCAATTTAACATTATTTTTCTATTCTCTCATATCCATTATGCACAATATTTTAATAATTATTCAAATTTACTAGACGGATCCATTTCTCAAAAGCAATTAGTGCCAGTTCCCATCTACATCATGAGTTAATATACAGTCCCCTCTGATAATAATTGGTTTTGACAATTATTATCCAATACAATTCCAATACTTTCAGAGGGGACTGTACATTCAAGTGAATTATTTTATTAATTGTCAAAATATTGATAAATTCTTTTATTTTCATTGACTGCTTTATGCCGGTCAGAGTTGCAGTGGATCTGGAGCTTATCCTTGTTTGAAGCCTACAGTCTAGTGGGTTGCACAGGTAATTAGTCCTTTTGGACTGGTTGTGCTGTGTATCTCAATTTTGTCCTGCTTTTGGGTTGTTTTTATTATAGTCTTTCACATGCAACATACGAAATCAAATTCCGTGAAAAAAGAGCATCTTCACTGCACACGTAAAGTAGATGTTCAAGGGGAGGTTTATAAAATTACGTGAAGCATACTGTTTAGTCAAACTCAATGCAGCTATTTACAGTGAAAGTTATTCTTTTATTTTTTATTTTTTCAGTCGAATACAAAGTAGGGAGCAAAACTGTATGTTTGCTCCTCCTCTAATAAATGTCGGGGCGCAGGTGCTCCACTTGCACCATTGCTCAGGCAAATATGTTATCAGGAACTAATTTGTTTGCTCCACAACATTAAATGTGACAATAATCAGTTAAAAAAAAAACACAATGTGACATTAATTAATAAATAGACAGATTTACTTGAGGAGAAACATGCTCATCACTGCTGAAACCTGGGATCAAGGCAGAGACCTTCGTATCTTCAATCCAATGCTCTCCTAACTCAGACTTTTTAACCAATGGTCCAGTTGTAATCAGTTTTAAGCTCAATAATAATCCACTTCGGCATGGAACAACAACACTCCGTTAATGAACTGTTTTCATTGTGTTTTATTCCTTATATAACAGCACAGCTCTGAGGGTAGCTCTGAGCTCTGAGCTCTTCTGGCTGTAATTCAAAGCACAGATTTAGATGAATGTGCTCATTATCATTTCTATAGTAACATCCCATTCACGGGGACTTGTGGCTGATTAAAATGTGTTGTTTTTTAAGTAATGAAAAACATGTTTCTTGGTAATATGACAAGCTGCTTTTTTGTATTAATGACTACAAGAGAGAGAGAGAAAAAAAAAGAGATGAGGGAATGGCTGTTTATAGCTGCTATAATGCAAGTGATTACAGGAACTCATTTGTTTCACAGATATTCTACAACAAAATATAATAATAAACAGTTAAATCGATGACGTGACATAAATTAATAAATACAAATGGTTGGCACACTGCTGTGGTATGAGGAGTAAACAAATTTCAGGACATACTGTTATTGAAGATTTTGGAATATATTATTTCCCTATAACATTACACCTTGTCATGTTTGATTCTTTACTGATTTACTTTACTTACATGTTTGATTCTTTACTTCTCAGCAGTAGAAACAATACGCTTTCTGCTTACCGACTGACTTACTGACACATACTTGCTGCCTGTTTTACATAAATGAAGAAGCCTCCCTCTGCTGGTCATTTAGTGCTGTCAGAAATTAAAACAGAAAATTTATGGCATAATATTAAACCAAGGAGAAGTAAGAAAGTTCTTGAAAAAAAAAGATTTTAGTCATTTACTGCTAAAAAGGTTTTGGGTTTTTAAAAATTTAATTTCATTCTTTGATTTACCATCAAAACATTACATTACAAAAATTCTCACAAATAAACAAACAGTTATATCCCATGATAATATCCAACATAAAGTCATAGAAGGTTATGTATGTTCAGTAATAAACACGCAACTAACACTATATAATGTATATTTTAACAAGGTGTTTATTATCTGTAACAATTATTAATCTTGCAAGCCTTGCAATGGTTTATGAGACAAATTATCAGAATGAATGCATGATAATATAATTTTATATCTCGTTTAATAATATAGATGAGTATTAAAGTAAATAAGTCCTCTACAAATCAACAATTAATCAACACACATGACAAACTTCTCACTGGTCAAAACTTTAGCACAATACGCACTGACATAACTGGAATGTGTTCATTTCTAAAGTCAGGCAGATGAAAGCTTGGTCTGATGGATGGCGTATGGGCTGGAATTGCAATGTGGCCAAATGTCTCCATTTGGCGCCTCTGCTTTGTCCCTGTCCTCGTCTCTCTTGTCTTCCATAACCACTGTCATGACCATCTCTGGGCTGAACAAGTCAGCTCCACGGTAAGGGTATGTAAGGCGAGGAAAGTAAGAGTCTAATGAGATATTGTCATCATTGATCAGCCCACGGCGTGATCTGCGTGCAGTCTTGATCTCATCCTCTAGATCGGACACCAAGTCCTTCACGTCCCTCACCAGTGTGGATTTCACACCAAACAGACACAGCAGGAAGACCAAGCCAGCACATATGCCTGAGACAAAGTACAGAGCCACTGTCTCTGGAAGCCCTTATAACATGAACAAAAAGAGACAGAATACAAGCGCTTTAAGTCTGTGCAAACATAAATACCAGGGACAGTTAGAAAAAAATAACAGACATGCAAGGTTTTTAGAATAAAATATTTCTGACATAATTAGTATAGGGAAAGGCCATTGCTGACTGCTGGTGTCAGTAAAGGGAAAAAGCAACTCTATTAAAAAAGTATTTTCTATTAAAATTATTTGTTTTTTATATGCATGCATATGGACCAGATTAGCTAACCTACCCTGGATCTGGAAAAAGATTTCCAAAGTGTTGGTGAAAATGTTTTGTGGTCTGTACACACCAGGGCCAGTGTACCAGCCACCTGTAGAGGGGGAAAGCAGCCTCAGCAGTCAGCACGACCATTCATTAAATTATACTGTACAGCTAATATTATGACCACCTCATTAACATCTCTATCAGAAATGCACACACACACACACACAATATACACATCACACTAAACTGATAAGTTGTTTCTACTATTTTAAAAATGCATTATTAATACCCAGAATAATTTACCAATATTACAGGACCGGGTAAAATTTCTTTAAAAAACACAGTAGTATACGACTGTGGTAATAATATTGGTAAAGTTAAAACAGTGAGCCCATGATTGTGATGCCATTTAGCCCTCGTGACTCTTAAAAAGTAAACTTCTTCAAATCATTTTCCAACACTGAGACAACTAATTAATTAAATTAAATTAATTTAGCCATTCATTGTTTCTCAGTTGTTGTTGTTGTTTGTTTTTTTTTAAACTCATCTCAGGCTACAATATCTCACATTCACTCAAGATTTCTCTGGCTGCATCTCTTATGAAATAAACAAAATGTGGCTATCCATGCTAAACACACAAGGACTTTAAGGACATTCTAATGATCGGTTTTAAATTCATAATTGACTTTCAATCTATAATCTGTGTAATAATGATGTACTTGCAAAGTGACCTCATCAGTTAATATCACAATATCACTGAAAATACATTCAGTGATATTTTTTTAATGTTGCAGAATTTGTGGACTTGTGGAATATTCCAAATACAATGGTAGAATATTTTTTTTTTATATGTCTGCATAAATATGATTTAAAACATCATCAGATTTTCACACAAGTCCTAAAAGCAGACAAGGAGAACCCAGTTAATTTGAAGGTGATATTAGAGTCAGGTGTTTTCCATCGACGGGATGACAATCAGGTGTGAGTGAGCGGCTTGCTTTATTTAAAGAACAGGGATCTATCAGAGTCTGATCTTCACAACACATGTCTGTGGAAGAGTATCATGGCACAAACAAAGGAGATTTCTGAAGACCTCAGAAAAAGAGTTGTTGATGCTTATCAAGCTGGAAAAGGTTACAAAACCATCTCTAAAGAGACAGATTGTGTACAAATTGAGGAAATTTGTTTGTTTGGAAACCACCCCAGGAGTGGTCAACCAACAAAGATAACTCCAAGACCAAGATGTGTAATAGTCTGCGAGGTACCCAGAGTAACGTCTAACGTCTAAAAGCCTCTCTCACATTGGCTATTGTTTGTGTTCATGAGATGTTTTGCCGTGCACAGATATGTAATATTGGATCATTTTCCTCAATAAATAAATGACCAACTACAATTTTGTCTCATTTGTTTAATTGGGTTCTCTTTATCTACTTTTAGGACTTGTGTGAAAATCTGATGAGGTTTATGCAGAAAAAATAGAAAATTCTAAAGGGTTCACAAACTTTCAAGCACCACTGTACTTCATAAGGGTGAATGTGTTCAGATCACAGTGCTGAGTAAATGTGGTAGGGCACAATTAAAATAATGTCTCCTACTAAAAAAACAAAAAACAAACAAAAAAAACCCTAACATTTCTCATAACCTATAATGGATGATTTATGTAAATAAACAAACAAACAAACAAACAAACACACAAACAAACAAACAAATAAATAAATTAAAAAAAGTTTTGAGGATGATGATGATGATGATGATGATGACGACGATGATGATGAAGATGAGGATGACACTGATGATGATCATGATATTTGTGAAGTATTCCAGTGATTATATATCAGGGTAATATGGTGTAGTTATAGTGAGTTGGGACAGGAAAAATGCTGTCTAAATCTTGTAGATGTTGTTTTATTAATGTTAATTTAATTATCCAAAATATTTATCTATATTTAAAACTTATTTTACCTTTACTTTATATATATATATATATATATATATATATATAATAGTAATGTCAGAGGGACACACATGGCACACCAATCATGGATTCAGCCAAACGTGCTCGTGAACCAACAGTGATGCCCTGCTATGCCGATGGTAAGCTCCTACATCTGGTGAATCTCTATATGTACATATCTACCCCCACTTCATAACGGTAAAAAATATAAATACATAACACATACAACACATATATCTGATGTAGATGCATATTCTATGTAATTGTTGTGGATTTTTTTTCTTGTCTGAAACTTGTGCACATGCTCCTTTGTTTGTTTGTCATGGAAAGGTCTGTGTGTAAGATTCCATGAGTCACCATTCAGTGCTAAAATACATTTCATATATATAAAGACAAGTTAACGTTTGTATTGTAAATGTAAAATGTATTATTAAACCAGTTCAACTTAAAAATCCATGTCCGCTCAGTTCCCACCCACAGTTTAAATCCCACTTTACAATGCTATGTGGAAATTCCCATATATTTTTGCTATTAAATGTGCTGTAGGTTTAAGATATTAAAAGTCAGTAGATACATGATAATCAATCTTTTTTTAATTGGATGATTGAAAATGACTTTATATAATGATAATTACTCATTCAATATCCATCTTGTTCGTATAAGTAGTCCACATCTTACCGTGTGTATAGTCAGAGATTCGGAAAGGATCTGCACCTCCACGCCCCACATCTTCCAGCAAATACCTAGGAACTGAATTCACAGTAACAAGGCAAAGGCGTCTATGAGTGGCCATTGGATCATTTCTCAATACTATGTGAATGTGCTCATTTATTCCTCGCTTGCTGTGGTATGTCCTGTAACTCACCACATGTGAAAGACACTCGCAGATGTTTGCTGATGCCAGGGAAGCAGGGGTCACCAAAGTTCTGCACACTGGCCAGCACGGTGCAGTTTGTTCTGCCATGACATTTCCTTGATACCCTTCTCAAGGCTGATGTAGACAAGCACTCTGAAAGGAAAATCCAGGCACAGAGTATACATAACAGAAGAGTTATCCATCATCCCGAAGTCAATGGGTTTTTTTAATGGGTTTTTGGTTAAATGCCAGAAATAAGGTCTGTGGTTAACACAAGCTCAAGATATTTTCACATTTTATTCTACGGAATAAAATACATCGGTAATACCCCACTCGTGATTTTGTTAAGATTTTACTTAACAAAAAAGGTTTTTTTAATAGTATTTTCTAGCTGTAGTTTTTTTCAAATTGTAGTGCTATAAATTCTATCAGAAGCTTAGTGTTGGTAATGGAAAGTAAAGTAAAGTCATGCGACCGTGGTGTACTTCATTTGTAGCCTAATTTTAGCTTTTTTCAAAATTCATAAAAGTCGTGTTCGTTCGTGAAGATTATTGAACAAAATGTGTAAGAATCATAAACTTTCGTTGCTCACAGAGCTTATTTCCTGCAATAATGCAAAAGCCAACGGAAAAATCCTATTGGCTTTTTGTCGAGGGAATCAGGGTGATGCTAATTTCCAGGTTGGCCTACAAAAATACGTCATCCCTGCAAGCACGCTATTGTTTGCTTGGATTTGTTTATACTGTATGTTTTGCTTCAACTTGGAAATCACAGGCTCTGCTGTTATATAACATTTGTTCACTAGATGGCACAACTGAGTTATTGTTCAGTCCCAGACCCATGTCAGGCTTCACATGCCCCACTTGAGGGCATACAGGGGTGTCATGCTCAAGGTGGCCAAACGTGGCGGAGTAGATGGCCAGCACGGTGTCGTTCTTACAGGCGAGCCTCAGCCTCTCGTTCTCACACGCTGTCCGCAAGCGATGATGTGCTTTGAAAAAGAAGGACAAGAATTTGCCTCATTTTTTTTCATAGAAAGTCACTGGTAAATGTGCTACGCAGATGTGTGTGTGTGTGTGTGTGTGTGTGTGTGTGTGTGTGTGTGCTCTAACCGGGTCGACACTTGTAGGAAACCAGGATGTACTTGCTGGTTTCAGGGCAGGGATCTTGTCCAAACACTGGACTTGCCACAGGAATCTGGCATGCCCTCCGATCCTGGCACTCGGACACCACTTTCTACTCACACACAAAAACAAGCTCAGACATATATTCAGAGGAAGCAGTACAATTAAACCACACAACAAAGAGACATTCTACACAACATTTCAAATTGCTATTCAACATTCTTCCTGTATTATACCTGTATGGCGATGGTGGACATGCATTCTGTGCTCTCTTCTGTGACGTTTGCGTTTGTGTCGGGGCATAAGTGTTGACTTGGTATTCGCCGTCCATAGAATGCAGACAAAATAGCCACTGAGGTTTTTGAGGGACACCTGATGGTCAGCGCCTCTCCCTCACACGCGTGGGCCGTGTGGTTCCTCAACACCGTGCGAAGGAAATCTGCAGATAGAGGGGAAAAAAATGCTGAACTAGGCTTTGGGTGTTGCCCGTGTTAGTTCAGAACTCAGCAAACAACCTGGGCATTGAAACCCCATTAAACACTGGCAAGATGTTATGTGTAGTACAATACCGCATGCTTTGTCTGAAAGGCCGTTGTGGTGTGATGCCAACCACATAACACTTGTGAAACTTCTTGCTTTCTTATCTTATCATCATAGGTGTGGTGCAGAACTATAATATTAAATCATTCACAACACTGTACTTATCTGTTTCCAGAATAGAAATATACTACATTGAAATGAATCACTGAAACCTGTTCTTTTTGTTGTTGTTGTTGTTGTTGTTGTGCAAATCACCTTCAAATCAGTTGTACACCTTAAAATGTGTTAATTAAATGGAATTTTAACACCCAATAATATTTACAGAGGGCAATAAAAAGTTTATCTGCATTATCTTCACTAACTGCCTTATCCTGGTCAGGGTCTGGAGCCAATCCTTGAAACACTGGGCTTGAGGCAGGAAAACACCCTGATTGGCATGCCAGTCCAACAAAGCGCACCATGCACATACACCACACCTAGAGGCAATTTATCGTAGCCAGTGCACCTGCCTGCATGTTTTTGGAGGTGGGAGGAAACCGGAGAACCTCGAGGAAACCCACACAGACATGTGAAAAACATGCACAGTGCTACACAGTCAGTAACCCAAGTCCAGGATCGAACCAGGGGCCCTGGAGCTGTGAGGCCAGCTGCATCACTGTGCCGCCCACAGTAATACTTTACAATCCTCCATTTTCCTCCTCGCTGTCGTACCACCTAGCGCTGGTTTCTAAGCTTTCACATGCAAGACTCCCTCCCCACAGGCTGCACTGATAAGTTTGTGTGTTTGTGTGTGTGTGTGTGTGTGTGTGTGTGTGTGTGTGTGTGTGTGTGTGTGTGGGGAGAGGGGGGTGGGGGGTGGGGGGCATTAGTGATGTCCCTCTGTCTTTCCTCCTCACAAAGCTGTTTCACACACACACACACACACACACACACACACACACACACACACACACACACACACACACACACATGCACACACAGAGCCATGAAATATAATATAAATACACAAATAAAAATACTTTACATGGTGATTGCAATATTGAACACAGTGAATAATAAAGGGTTAACCGCCTCTAGAAAACCACAGACACTAATGTCCTCTTCTTCGGTGGTTTGTTTTGAAAACAATCGCAGCGACCCTGGCAGTCACCTCTCCAAAGCTGACACTGCACAGCTATTTTGCACAGGATGTGCGAAAGATAAATCACTTAAAAAACCCCCTCCCCGCTCTTCTTCGGGAAGTGCCTGTGAGGCTGCAGTACTGTGTTCGCTTGTCTATCACAGAATCTTCGAAAGGAAAACTTACCGGAGAAATCCGGAGCAGACCAGGCATGGTGTGAGTCGAGAGCCAGCAAAAAGCAGAGAAAACACCAGGAGAAGCTAGAGCTGCATGGACGGGACATAATGCAGGAGTCACATAATGGTCTGGGTTTAACACTACGAGGTGGCTTGTTTGTTTGTTGCCCTCTGAATTCTGACCAGGAGAAATCACTCAATGATGCCATTGTACCAAGAGGAAAAACAGGCCTCTTTTCACAGGCGGTGTGAAACAGCTGATAGCTGTGGCTGGCACACTTTGGAGTGTGTGTCATTTTATTGACATGAAGCAGGTTGACAGTCTGAAGATTGTTGTAGCTTATATTGTTATTGGGTCAAAGAGACATATTTCCTTCTTTCAGTAACAGCAGTGCAGTATTCATTTGCAAAGCGGGTAGACACGAGTGCTGCATCAGGTCTTGTGAAATCCTAGGTGCTATCAGTGATAGTATGTGCTGGGCGGCACAGGAGAGTTGGGAGTTGCAGGAGGCACAGACACATTTGATATTGGGCACTGCTTTATCAGCACAAAGTCCATAATTACACACTTTCTCCCTCAGCACGAAGAAGAACAGCGTGAAGGGAAAAAAAAAAAACATACTCGCGCTCACATCTCTGACCTCTGCCATGTTTGTCTAATGCTGAGTATGCTGACAGCAGGGATCCAGTGTCCCATTCCTTAAAACCTGACATCAGGATCTCCATGGAAACATCTTTGTTGGTCTTTACATTTCACGAAAGTAGTTTGCTTTGATTTCTACTGTCCAAGGAAGTGTGCAGCACGGATTTAAAATCAACACAGGTCTAATACTCACATGGTGGGGGTAGGGGATACACTGAGCTAGGAGTAAACTCTGCCCTATCCTGCTTCCTGTGCTGGCCCACGCGTGGCCTTGTTTCATTTCCAGGATTTGTTAATAATTTCCATTTTAAGGGCTTGTTTTTCAATCTTACATTTCATACTGGAAGTCCCCCCTAGCCCCCCCTTCTGATGAATATTCTGAGAAAAGGGAACATTGGCTTTATCACTTTCTATTTGCCATTGGGTATATTCTTTTGCCTTGGCAGTTTCTGTTTTTTGAAGGGTATTTTCTTGCCCACTGGGACTGTTGCTAAAACTGTTGTGAAATCCCCACGGTGATGCAACCAATCCCCCTCTATAAAGCAGAAATGAAACTCCTCAATGTCCATTTTTAGTTTACAGCGTATTGGAGCATGCCTGTCTTTTGTTCACAGAGCTTGGCAACAGGTTAAACTCAATTTTAAGGTAGGCAAACATCATTTCTTAAGTATGTTTCATCCATGTGAGTTCAAACAGTAAAAGTCCAGTTTACATGGTATCCAGGGTAACAGGCAACAAACATACTCAGATACTCAGCTACAGTTTGAAGTAAGCATTGAATCATGAACCTAAGACCTCATGAATGACTCAGTAATTCCCTGTATACATCTAGATGATCTTTCTTTTTGTTTCACTGAGCAACAGTTTCTTAACATTGATCACACACTCACATGCGCAACTCCCACTCCCATCACCATCGCCCATCATCTGTGTGACTCATGGCTGAGATCAGAGACTGCTCTCTTCCGAGACATTTAAAAGAAGTTTCTGGAAGGCATGTGAACACTAAAACGAACCTGTAAACAATTCGAATTCGAGTTCTGATCAAATTCGACTAACTACCTATACACCAGCTCAAGTACTGTTGTGTATTTAATTTAAACGTAAATCATTGGCTTTTAACCAAAATCAGCATGTTTTAAAAGTACTTTTAGATTCTCTCCCTACATCCCACAACTGTAAAAGTTGTATTTCTTTTTCCATTAGCATTAATTAAACTTAAAAGTCAGAGAGAAGGGCCATTGTGGTTGGACATAGTGGAAGCTTTGTTTTGGGAGTCACAGGCACTGAGAGTAGTGTTACTGAGAGGCAGGCTGGACCAGAAATAGCACACATGTTAAGTGTTGACGGCTTTAGTGAATGGAATGTAAGACCACTCCATACATTGACGTTTCGCTCTTTGTTAATTAAGAGCTGTGTAATGAAATGTGAGCTATTTTTGAACACTGCATCCACTAGTTTATATAAGTCGATGCCACACCCATTCGACTTTCCCTCCCCCTTAGACTTAAAGTGTTGAAGGAGCAGATCCCCGGCCAGCCAGCTAACAGTCACACAGATATATATATGTGTGTGTGTGGTGATTTGTTCCCCCTCTTGGCCACAGCTAATTTGTAGGATCACTGTTGAACAAGTTTTGGGCTAACAAGCATCCAGATTGTGGAAAATAATGGCACTACAACAGGATAAAGAACCAAGCATTGAGCTCTTCATAAAGGTTGGTGCTTTCTACTTTCATTAATGTTAGTCACTTAAATTTGCAAGGGTTATAGCAGGAATTAAAATTTTGTTAAAGAAATATGCCTAAGTTACTTTCAATATGTTAACTCACTAATTTCTACAAAGGCAAGCAAAACTAAATAGACTTACCTCTATCTTTTACCTACAGACTAGATGTACAGCATCAGTTCTATTTATTTCTATTCCTATTCTATGCTGTTTCCAATTCGAAGTGAATAATGATATCCGGGCTTTAACTAGAACTTAACAGGGACAACAGAAAAAATGTAAGGGTACTAGATTTAACCTTTTTTTTAATACTGACAGGATTGTACATTATTACGACACATTATCTCAACCTGATATCATGATAAATTTATACACATTCAAACAAAAAAGGCTGATGTAACTGGAAAATGTTACAAATATATGAGTGTAAGACTGTACTGGGTTTATATTTTAGTGTCGAATGACAGACTACAGCTGATATTTGTCCGCTCTTTATCAGTGATCTCTGTGTAAAGAGGCAAAGACCCTCTTTATGCTCATTCTGAACTGGAAGTTTACTGTCCTGTCGTTATGTTGTCGTAGCTGCATAGTAGTGCCTGGTGTGTAACTGTCCTCTTATACGCTGCACTTTATCACAACATACACACCTCAAGAGATGAGGGGGGGTGGCATCTTATCTAACACACACAGGGAAGCACTGGAAATCCCAGACCCCTTCCTGAGGCCCAACAGACGCAGACACACATGCTTGTACATGCACATGTAGATATTTTAATATTCATGTTAATTTGCCTATTGTATGGAAACCTTTGGCAATAATCACGATGACCGGATTCCAGAAGATTATTCAGTTGAAATATGGCACATGAACTTATTTCTAATAAGACTTTGAGTGGACTAAAATTGATTCCTCTTTTTGGATTAATTCATATAAAAAGCCCAGCACCCAAACACAGACAGACACACAGCTACCGCTTTTTTATCTTCCTCTTTGAGTGCTTTTTTTTATTTTTTATTTTTTTTAGTACCGGCCGGAAAGTAGACTGCGATTTAAGGCAGTATAATGAATTAGGAATTCATTAGGAGATGAATTATCCCGTCTCCTCTGTAATTAATAACTAGGAACCCAACTGCATGTTGTGCTCTTCTGCACTTAGGAGCAAAGCTAGAAGTATTTTTTTTTTCCAATTTTAGTGTATGAATGTGAGACCCTGTGTGTCTGGTGACAGAGTTAAACACAGATTCGCCCTGTGTGTCTCCAGGCAGGCCATGATGGAGAGAATGTGGGGAACTGTCCCTTCTGTCAGAGTCTCTTCATGGTGCTGTGGCTGAAAGGAGTCAAATTCACAGTTACTACAGTCGATATGAGGAAGTAAGTGTTGGCCCTAACCATAATAATTCACAGACTGTGATTTTTAGCTACAGAAATTTGATCAGCTGTTGCATTCTTGGAATAATCAGGTTGGGAGGTGGCCATGGATATGTATTTCAGACTAGCTGTCATGCCTATGTTATTTACTTGTGTTATTACTGTTTGCATTAAGCAAATAAAATCAGTTTACTCAGTCATTGTGATAGCTTCTGTCACAGCCAGCCTCTCCCACATCCGGGTGCTTTGCTTAATGAATAACAAAACATGTGAAAGAGTAATTAATCATCACTGCCCTGATTCAGAAACAAATGATAACCAATAAGTGCACCATGTGATTGATGAGTTCATCCACACCCTGTAGGCCACGCACTGACTACTCCATTTTTTGCTGTACAGGAAGCCAGAAGAGTTGAAAGACTTAGCTCCAGGGACCAACCCTCCTTTCCTCCTTTACAACGGTGCCCTTAAGACTGACTTCATGAAGATTGAGGAGTTTCTGGAGGCAACCCTTGCCCCTCCCAGGTATATATATATATACACACTTAATCCAATCCTCCATGTTTGTACTCTTAAACATCTAGGATTCTACTTAAGCCATGATGAACCAGGACATACTGTACACACAGATACACAGTAGTACACACATACACACAGATCTCACTCAGTCTCTCCTGCCCTACCCTCAGATACCCTCATCTCAGTCCCCTGAATAAAGAGTCGTTTGATGTGGGTGCCGATATTTTCGCCAAGTTTTCTGCTTTCATCAAGAACAGTCCAAACAACAGAGGTTAGTTATATTCAACCAATGTAAAAAAAAAAAAAAAACTGCACTTAAATGATTGATTAGCACTTTGTTTACATCTAAATATAGTAAGTATCACATTGGATTGGTGTCTATGCATGCAGAACTGTGGGCATTGTCCAGCTTGATTTATTCTGCCTTTTTTTCAGAAATTACACTCACCGACTACTTTATTAGGACGCCTGCACAGCCAATGCATAAACTCATACAGATAAAAATCATGCAGCCCATGTTCACGTCAAACATCAGAATGGGAAAACAACGTGATCGTAGTGATTTTGAACGTAGCATGGTTGCTGATGCCAGACAGGCTGGTTTGAGTATTTCAAAAACTACTGATCTCCTGGGATTCTCACACACAACAATCTCACAGAATGGTGCAAAAAAACAATCCAGTGAGCAGTAGTCCTGCGGGTGGAAACACCTTGTTGATGAGAGAGGTCAGAGGGGAATGGCTTGAGTTTACAGGAAGACTATTGTACTAACCATTTAACCATTCTGACATCTCAGAACTCACAATGTGTTGAACCTTGAGGTGGATGGACTACAACAGCAGAAGCCCTCATCAGATTTCGCTCCTGTCAGCCAAAAACAGGAATGTGAGGCTACAGAAGGCACAGGCTCACACATACTGCACAATTGAAGATCGGATAAACATCGCCTGATCTTTCTCCAATCTTCAACTGTCCAGTTTAGGTGAACCTGTGACCACTGAAGTCTCAGATTACATTCTGATATTTGATGTAAATATTTACTGAAACTCTTCACTTGTATCTGCATGAGTTTACGCATTGCGCTGCTGCCACATGATTGGCGGACTGGATAATTGGATGAATGTGCGGGTGTACAGATGTTCCTAATACAATGGATGGAGTATAAGAAGTACTTTAAAAGTACAAATAAGATACATTTGTTCATTCTTTGTCCACACAGTACAAGAGCAGGCTTTGCTAAGGGAGTTTAAACGCCTTGATATTTATCTAAACACACCACTGCCAGAGGAAATAGACCACAACTCCACCGAGGACATTTCTGTCTCCAGGAGGAAGTACCTCGATGGCAACCGCCTAACGTTGGCAGACTGCAACTTGCTGCCCAAATTACATGTAATCAAGGTGAGACAGACAGGTTGAAGTGAAAGAAAAATATGTTCTTGAAATGTTTTAAATGTATCATGGAATAGACAAAATATTAGCTGTGACTGATAGCTCTCTTATTATGAGTTTTGAAACTCCACTAATATTGGCACCCTTGGTAAATATGAGCAAAGAAGGCTGTGAAAAATTGTCTTTATTGTTTAACCTTTTGATATTTTGTTCAAAAAATCCCAAACATACTCTGCTCTCGTGGATATCAAACAATTGCAAACACAACACAGGTTTATCCAAAAAAATATCTTTGTTAAATATAGGTGTGCAACAATTACTGGCATCCTTTTAGTCAATACTTTGTGCTGCCTCTGGCAGAAAAACAGCCCCAAAACATTAAAGAGCCACCACCATATTTAACCGTGGGCATGAGGTACTTTTCCATATGGCTACCTTTCTGTGTGCGTCAAAACCAACTTTGGTGTTTATTGCCAAAAAGCTCTATTTTGGTTTCATCTGACCATAGAACCCGATCCCATTTGAAGTTCCAGTAGTGTCTGGCAAACTGAAGACGCTTGAGTTTGTTTTTGGATGAGAGTAGAGGCTTTTTTCTTGAAACCCTTCCAAACAACTTGTGGTGATGTAGGTGACTTCAGATTGTAGTTTTGGAGACTTTCTGACCCCAAGACGCAACTAACTTCTGCAATTCTCCAGCTGTGATCCTTGGAGATTTTTTGGCCACTCAAACCATCCTCTTCACAGTGCATTGAGACAATATAGACACACGTCCAATTCCAGGTTGATTCATAACATTTCCAGTTGACTGGAACTTCTTAATTATTGCCCTGATGGTGGAAATGGGCATTTTCAATGCTTGTGCTATTTTCTTATAGCCACTTCCCATTTTATGAAGCTCAACAACCTTTTGCCACACATCACAGTTATATTCCTTGGTCTAACCCATTGTTATGAATAACTAAGGGAATTTGTCCTATGTGTTACCTCATATTTTTATCCCTGTGAAACAGGAAGTCATGGTTGAACAATTTCCTGTTCCTAGTCACCCAGATGTACTAAAAAAATGTAAAAAAAAAAAAAATCAATGGGAATATTCTTCAAATATATTTTTCTCATATGAATTCATGCCAATAACTGTTTGACACCAACTATTTTTTTTGATAAACCTGTGTTGTGTTTGCAATTGTTTGATATCCATGAGAGCAGAGTATTTTTGTGAATTCTTTGAACAAAAGATCAAAAGGTTAAACAATAAAGACAATTTTTCACAGCCTTCTTTGCTCATATTTACTAAGGGTGCCAATATTAGTGGAGGGCACTGTATTTTTAACAATGTGCAGTAAACCAAAAGACATATTATGCCTCATTTTCTCTATATTTGAAGGTTGCTGCCAAGAAGTACTGTAACTTTGAGATTCCGGCTCATTTCACTGGAGTACATCGCTACTTGCAGAATGCATATGAGAGAGAGGAGTTCAGCCAGACTTGTCCAGCCAGCGTTGAGATTGAGAAAGCCTATCTGAGTGTTGCTTGCAAGAGGGCATAAATCTCCAGCTAAGACAGTCTTGCATTTCCATTAACTCTATACATAAAGGAGGACATTCAGCCTAAATTTTGTAAATAGCTTTAAATTAAATAAAGTGTCAGGTTCAGTTTAATTGACTGAATTCTGTGAGTTTGGTATAATATTGAGTATAATATTGAAGTGTTTGTTAATGTGCTGAATTGTACTACTGTGCCATTTAAAGCTTTTTACTTTTTTTAAGCCATGAACCTAAAACAATAGAGATTCAGATAAGTACAGTAGCCTACTGTGCAAAAGTTTTAGGCACATGCAAAGAAAAGCTGTAGAGCAAAGATGCCTTCAAAATAATGAAATTAAATGTTTCTACATTAAAAAAAAAAAAAAAACAGCAGTAAACAGTAGTAAATGAAAAAGTCAATATTTGGTGTGACAAAAAAAAATTAAAAATAAAATAAAAATAGTAGTCTCCGGTACAATTAGTGCAGTTTTATAAGGAAATGAGCTGGTCAGTTTTATTGAGAAAACTAATGTTTGGGAATCTAAAATGTTTTTTTGTACCGACTTGATCATGTAGAAAAATCTATAACAAAGTTTGTACTAAAAAAATAGGGTGCCTAAAACTTTTGCACAGTACTGTAATCCTCTAGAAATGTTATTTAATGATGAATAATATCTTCATTTGTCATATTGGCATGTTATATTTTTCAAATAGAAATCCCTGAATACTTGCTTTATAATTCTGGATAACACTTGCATAACCACTTATATAGCCTGTTAAATGGGGCCTATGTGCAATTTAATGTACATCAAATGTGATTTGCTTTGTCCATAGTGTATATATGTATTTTACACAGAGAAACATTCTTCTAAAGGTTTTTTTTTTTTTGTAGTTCTGTAGGAATTTTTCTAGGGAAAGATTTTTCGGAAGTCTCCGAGATGAAGCCCTTTAGAAAGCTACATCTGTTAACCATACAAAAGAATCTTGAGGAACCTTTTTTCCCCTGAGTTTATCTATTCAGTCCTAACATTTACACTTTACGCATATACATAGTATTATGTATACATGTATCCTGCTATAATAGTATTGCAAAGTAAGATAAAGGTGAGTTAAAACACTATACCATAACAAAGCATACTGGCAAACTTATGTCTGAATCAACATAAACTGAAATTTCATGTTATGTACATAGTTCAGGTATTCTGCATTCATCTACACAATGAGTATTTGTATTACAGAAAATGTTACATTCAGATCATAGTACCATTACTAAAGAAAAAGGTCAAATGCATTTCATTTCACAATTTAATTAAAAATAAAAATCATTTCATACATATCAACAACATTGTGCACATCTTTTTGTTCTTTTGGGTGTTTACGAACATGCAGATCTTAGAACGAAGACGTACTGCTGATTGAAAAATATAGAGGCGATTCAAATTTGCCGGACAAAATGCTCGTAACATGTACAGACACAGTGTTGGCCTCATCGAAGCTCCACTTTTCTACGTACGTAGCTATTTTACAGAGATTAGCTGTATTCATGGTGTTTAAAAAATATTCTAAAAATGTTCTAGTTAATGTGCTGTAGTTAAATTAATATACACATTGTTAAAGGGCTGCTGGATTGATGTTTGAGGGAGAAGACAAACGCGACCTTTTTGAGGACTGATCCTCTGTAATTCCCAAAGGACTCCTAGTTTGTTACACAATACTTCCAGAAACAGGCTGTCAGGGAGAGACAAAGACAAAGAGCTTCATTGTTCGGTATTTTTTAACAGCGTGACAATATATGATATGACTATGATACAAAAAATAGTTATAGTATTAACATCAAGCTATACTGCTTCTGAAAATGACAAATGAAATCAAAAACTGAAACACTCTACAAGGTTTTTTAAAACAAGATAACACAGGCACACCAGGCAAAACAGAAAACAAAAAAAAAAAATGAGTACAAATTTGAACAAGTATGTGAAATGTGGTTGGATTTCCCTAGATT
The DNA here is from genome assembly GCA_023630585.1 of Cranoglanis bouderius. Classification (NCBI taxonomy): domain Eukaryota; kingdom Metazoa; phylum Chordata; class Actinopteri; order Siluriformes; family Cranoglanididae; genus Cranoglanis; species Cranoglanis bouderius. The sequence continues at coordinate 16,379,248 of CM042561.1, forward strand.
CCATATAAATGAAGTCACAAGAAAAGGTATGGATGCAAACCCCACTGCTTAACTTTACACATGGGCTTTCTATATGAATTGTTACAAAGTGTGAGACCATTTTTATTAAAAAGAAGAGAAATTATATTTCTGTACTATTGTATACTGCTGAACAGTACACAGCAAAACCCCCGGTGTTGAATTAACACCTGGAGTGTTGCATTAACTCTCAGTGTTCATCTGCGTCCAGTTGGACATGAATAAAGCTAAAGTTGTTCCTTAATATAAATATGATTATCCATAGTCTTAAAAGAAAATATTCAGTTTTCTCAAACCAAATAATTGAATAACATCTGATTTCAGTGTAAAATTGTGAGCTCATTCTGTGATATCGTGGGGGAAAAAAACAGGCCATGGGGTTGCGCAGTTAGTTTTCCATTCCAAGCAATCTATATTCGTTCTTTTTTTGATTAACCTGGCACATCCGGAAATGAGGTTTCCAACCGCAGACTATGATTACTTCTCATTCTACAGTCTAACCATCGCATAAGACAGTTATAAACATGCTTTTTCATTTTGTACATTTCCATTACGTATAAGAAGCCTAGACCTATAATAGCCTGATTGTGCTTTAGTATTCCTGAAGAGCTATAACAACTAATGTAGACAAACCATGCCGCTAATTCACAAAGCCAAGTCTTACCTCTCTTGCTGGGTTTGGGTAAATTCTGCTCGGATCGAAGAAAGCCTTGAGAGCGCAGGTTGTCTGCTGCTGCTAATTTCATGACTATTTCCTTTAAGTCATCCACCTGAAAGACAATTTTCATCGATGTTACACAATCAGCATATCAATCACTTTGAAAGAAATGAGACAACAACACCATAAGGTTCTTACCATGTGGTTCATTTTATCCTGCTGGAGATTTTCCTTCGCTCCTGAAACACGCAGCAGAAACCAGATTTAAATCACAGTAAAAGGTGAAAACTACTACAAGTGATCGATACACATCCTCGCATCCTCTCACCTTTAGGCCAAGAGTCTCTGTCTCTTTCCTGGTGAAGCAAGATGGGAAGGATGGTTTTGACATCTCTTTGTGCGCTCAGGTCATCGCTCTTTCCATCCTCTATTTCTGTCACCAGTTTCTGAAGGAGGTCTGGTGGAATACAGAAGCTTGGTGTTAATGCATTAGCATATGCATAATGCTAATCTAATAGAGTGGCACTAATAAATATCCTAGTAAGCATACATTGCTAACTGTGTGAATAATGTATTGAGTGGAGACATTTTTTGCAGAACTTCAGAGGCATATCGAGTCACTGCATTTAAAAAAAAAAAAAAAATGATTCGGGAGGCATCTAGATATTCATCTTATCTCAACTCAGCTTTAGGTCTTGGGCTAAATTAGCTCTAGAATGTATAGTGTTTTTGTAGCCTGAACACCGTATCTAGTTTTCTCTGACAGGAAACATAATGTCAGCAGAACAGAATCCAGTACCTACCGAATTGCCTAAGAAATTCTATTAAAACTCTTCAAATTGTAATACTTTTTTTTTTTTCATTTCACATAAAAATCTATCTCTTTCCATAAAGGTTCCTAAGACAACCAGTAAGCAAACCAGCACTGTAATAGCGTCAGTATGAAAGTGTAATATATACTGCAGTCAAGTACTGTTGAATGTCATTTTATAGTATATATCATATATCTGTTACTGTAATCCCCATTTCTGCATCTGTTACGGATGAAGTTAAATTAAAACCCTATGACTCGTCTTTCAAATTGGTCGAGAAACTGGTTGAACTTACCTTCGGGTGGTGTCAGTGCTGTATCTGAGTATAAAGGTAACGCATTAGCTGCAGGGAAAACCATGGCCAAAACGTAGAGCAGTGCAACGGACAGCATGCTGGCAGAATCTGGAACCACTCGAGTCTTTGCTTCCTGGCTGTAGGAAGGGACTTCAGTTTTATATCTTCCAGGGCCATCTATCCTGGACAGATCGATATCTCTCATGTCACCCCATCAGTGTAAATGGTTTGGATGTGACAGCACTCTCGTCATAGGTGTAATTCAGGTTGTGCTCACAATTCATAGGGTTCCTATCTCTGCTTGCACAGTGAGCCCTAACAAATGTTGACTGTCTCTAACCAATCAGCCACTGCTCAACCATCTCACACTGTTTATGGCCTACGTGGCTTGTCAGACGTATGGGCCATATGGACCTTTTTAAAAAATTGTCAAAGCATAACATTGTCTTCATCCAGACTTAAAAGATGCAAGCTAGTATAAAATCATCTTGGATTATGTAGTAATCGTTAATGTAGTATCATTTTCCCCATTGAACAAACAGACAGACTTGTAGTTGGTGGCACGGATGCACCAGAATAAAGCGGTTATTGAAAGTGAATTCATAAATGAAGTAAAAAAAAAAAAGGTAAAGACAAGAAATTTAAGAGTAGACAATGTTTTATTTAGATATACAGTTCTATGTAGTCAAACAGGTTACGAATAAATAAGAAGTTTTGCAGAAATACAGACTAATTTCATGCTAATAATACAACATTTGAAATGACTGGAAATACATATACATTTTTGAAATCCGAATTATTGGCCATGGTAATCACGCATATGTGGTAAACAGGCTCCAAAAATACATTACAAATTAGATTACATTAGAGGTGTGTGCTGGACTGTTTTTTTTGTTTGTTTGTTGGTTTTATTTTTTTCTTTTCTACTCCTACTCTGACCCAGTGACCAGGATAAAGCATTTATATGAAGCTGAGTGAATGAACACAGTAACTAAGCCATGTGTGAATAACCTGCTGTATCCAATACTCTTCCATGTTAATGAACGTGCTATGCTATGAACTACCAGCTCCCTCCAGCATGAGAGTAAGAACCAACTGCTCCTGTGACCTTTTTGTCCCGATACACACCTCTTGTTTACACTGCTAAATTTTCTCTCCTTTCTATCCAAGTCTGTCAAACCTGCAGTAAGCAAGAACCTTTGGCTTCACAGCAGACTGCATCATGTTCATAGTTAATAATCAGGGTTAATATGAAAAATGTATATTAGGACAATGGCGTTAACATTGCATATACAGAACTGGCTCACTCGCATTTCCTAATGTACCAGAAGGTTTGAAGAAGAAGCTTAAAGAAGAGTATATAAATGTATAATAAGTGCCCTATTGGCTGAATTTGTTTATTCCAACTGACACCAAATGAATTAAGCAAACACTAATACTAACCATACATATTGATACTGTTATGTATAGTCAAGTAATAATTTAAATTTTGCATCTAACCACGAAGAATAAATGAATTAAATCATTTATTATCTGTATAAATTTGAGAAAGGGAACTCTCACGTACCAGTTAGCTGAGATGGACACAGATTATATAATAGTACAAGGCCATGCAAGATTGTGGAACTGGTGCGAGAGCCCGGGTGTGATGACCCTGACTCCATCAACTACCATCCTGAGATGATGGTCCTGTGGAAAGAACTGAACACAATGTAGTTTTGACAGGTCGCAATCTGATTGTTTTTAATTCTCTAACAAGCAAACAACATGACAAGCAATATCATACTTGGGCATCTCCGGTTAAAGCTAGACAAGTTTGGCATGCTAAGAAGCTAGTGCCGAATCTCCAAAAATAATGTTATTATAGCTAGATACGTTAGACAGTGGAATAGTGAATTAATTAATACAAACTGAGAGAAGAAAAATCATTCCAAATAAAGTATTATTAGATGGAAATACCAGCTTGTTTTCGTTGGAAGCAAATGTCCAGCAGAGCTTGTTCTGACCAGTCCACATGTGTGTGACTAACCGTGAATCTCTCCAGACATTGAAGCATCCAGTGTCAGAAGATCGTCTTTACCTGGTTTATTTTATTTTACATCAGCAAGTTACAGCTGAAGAATTGAATTGACCAGTTATTGAGAATTGACATTAATTTACAGGCTAGGTGTTAATTTGCAGTGTAGTTTTACCGCCATAAAATCTTTCCTGAAAAACAATAAAAAGTGCACTGGATTGTACACGGTGTTCCACTATTTAGCCATTTAGTCTTTTTATCTTTAACCTGACCTAAAATTCCCATACACTTTTAGGCTATTAACTCCACATTTTCACTTTTCGACCTTTCAGACACCCATTAACTTCTTACGTCCAAATACCTCACCACCAGAATAAAACAATCTGACTTTAGAAAGCCCATATACTTCCAATAACTACAAAATATACCCAAACACCAACTCATACTGATACATATTTCAACTATTCAACTCTGAGAAAGCCTCTTAAAATGTTAATACCGTCGGCTTCATTTACTCAGTTAGCTCTTGACACAACAGTCTCCCTAGAGCCACACATCACCCTGAGCCCGAATAACTGCGAAACACCCCGTATGTCTTAAATAGACCCATTTTGATCCCTTCAACATCAAATAATGTATGACCAACAATCGACTACCTCACTTTAAATGGACCCTAACTATATTTGCCTTTCGTAAGCTTTCACAGGCAGTCTATCCCAGAACTGTTTCATTTCTAAGCTGGTTTTATCAAACTAAAGTGTAAATTCTTGTTTTACTCCTTTACTGAACCGGCTGTGCGTCTATTTATAGCTTTAAATAATTTCATGTTTACTTTGGCACTCAATAAATCAGAAGAGAGCGTGTATTGTTACCTGAACAAATACACAGAGACCTTACGTACGTAGTGACGTGTGTTCCAGGACGTTGCTGTTGTGTCTTCAGGCCATATCTATCAAAGTGAGAGGTGTATAATACAACACACGGAGGCTGGTGTTTGATAAACAGCCACACTATGGGATGATGGATATTGTTGTCTGGAAGTTTGTGAAACTGCAGATGAAAGTATCAGACAGTACTAATATCATCATTTTGATCTTTGATAAAGCATAGTGTCCAGCTAAAAAAAAACAAAAAAAACAATAACAACAGAAAACAGTAACTACCATTATTGTTCTGGATATTGGGGAAATTTTCTTTCTTTCTTTTGTCATGGTCTGTAGAACCATGAATCACATTTGTCAGACTGATGGAACACCTCAGGTTTTTACACCCAAATCTACTTGCTAAATGCCTTGTCTGAGAATGTTCATTACCTTTTGCAATTTGTTGCCATTCTTGTGCATGTAAATTGATTTCTAGACTTTTTAATTTTTTTTTTTTTTTTTAAATGAAATTGCTTCTGCAGTTCGAGGAAGTTGCGTCGGAGCTACAGAAAGTGCAGGAGTTTCACAGATGAGAGTGGGTGGGGGTATGTATATTTAAATAGTTTTCTGAAACAGCAGGTGGTGGAGAAAACAGCTTGGAAATCCCGTGTGTTGTATGTATGTTGGATATACAGTACTGTGCAAAAGCACCCTATTTTTTTTTTAGTACAAACTTTGTTACAGATTTTTTTTATTTTATGACGTCTACATTATCAAGTCAGTACAAAAAACATTTTAGATTCCCAAACATTAGTTTTCTGGCACAAAATAAAATGTTACAGAAAAATGTTTGTATGTCATTAAAGAAAGCAGCATATTACATAAGAGACACTTTTCAGACAGTAAACACAATGAAGGCTGCTGGGTTTCACTGCAAAAATAAGAAGCGAGTGCGAAAGTCAAAGTGTCCAGAAGAACTGTGACTGGTTCTGCAAGATGCTCAATGCTCTACTATTTTAATTTAATTTATTTTATTTTTTTTATCACACCAAATATTTACTACTGTTTACTGCTCTTTACTGTATTTTTTTTTTTTTTTTAAATGTAGAAACATTTAATTTCATTACTTTGAAGGCATCTTTGCTCTACAGCATTTCTTTGCATGTGCCTAAAACTTTTGCACAGTGCTGTATATTCACTTTATGTGTTATATGTTAAGTGTTATCTCACTGACTCGGTGAGAGAGATCAGAGGACAATGGCCAGATTAGTTTGAGCTGACAGGAAGGCTACGGTAACTCAAATAACCACGGTGAGCAGAAAAGCATCTCAGAATGTCAGAAACTTGAGGCAGATGTCTACAGCAGGAAAAGCAACATCGGTTTCCACACCTGTCAGCTACGAACAGGAATCTGAGGCTACATTGGGCACAGGTTCACCTAAACTGGGCAGTTGAAGATTGGAAACTCATTGGGAAATCAGGAAAATCATTGCTTGGTCTTTTTCTAATCTTCAACTGTCCAGTTTCGGTGAGCCTGTGCCCACTGTTTTTGGCTGAGAGGAGTGGAAATCCATATGTTTTTTTCCCCTCTGTTGTAGCCCATTCAACTCAATGTTGTAGCCCATTCAACGCATGATTTTATGGTTGGATAATTGCAAGAGTGTGCGTGTGTGCAAGTTAAATTCCTGTTCACCTGTATGCTTGGTAAAATGCCTAGATAAATAGATTCTACTTCTAATCTGTCTTAAAACTAAATAGATGCTAATCTTTATCGTCTGCTGTTTGCAATATGTTGAAATTAAATGACTTTTAAAAAAGTGTTACATTGCAGCTTAACTGTTTAATTGCACTCTCAACAACATACATATTATTTCCAAATACAGATAGAAGTGTAACAGACGTGAGGATATACGTTCAGACATGTTCCAACGTCACTGGAAAACAGAAAAATAGGAAACTATCATTTTAGCTAATCAGAAGAGTTAATTCAGCTAATAAAAAAATTATATCAGTTGACAGCAAATCAACATAAGTGATGTGAGAATGTTACTCATCAAAACACCCCCCACTCCCCACTCCCCACCCAAAAAAAACCCCAAAAAAACCCCCAAAAACCCAAAACACTTCAGATAAACACAATAAAAATTGTGAATTATAATAATATGCTGAACATTATAAATGCTGAAACCAAGATATGACTGTGATAAACTCATTATACAGGTACTAAATCCATTTTGGGTCTTACAAAAAAAAAAACAAACAAACAAAAAAAAACAAACAAAAACCTGTACACTAATGAGACAATTACAGAATTTTCTATTTTCACAGACTAGTAAAAACTAGTGGTGAGAATTATTTAACAATCTGCTTAGATTACAAACCACTTTAGTGCTAAATGTTGCAACTGTACATAACCACAAAATAAACGTCAGACTGTAATAACTTCAACATAATAATAATAATAATAATAATAATAATAATAATAATAATAATAAACAGATAAGCAGTTCAAAATCATCAAAATGATGTACAGTGGTGCTTGAAAGTTTGTGAACTCTTTAGAATTTTCTATATTTCTGCATAAATATGACCTAAAACATCATCAGATTTCCACATAAGTCCTAAAAGTAGACAGAGAGAACCCATGTGAGACAAATGAGACAAAAATATTTTAATATTATACTTGGTTGTATATTTATTGAGGAAAATTATCCAATATTACATAACTGTGAGTACCAAAAGTAAGTGAATGTTTACTTTCAGTATCTGGTGTGACCCCCTTGTGCAGCAATAACTGCAACTAAACATTTCCGGTAACTGTTGATCAGTCCTGCACATCGGCTTGGAGGAATTTTAGCCCGTTCCTCAGTACAGAACAGCTTCAATACTGGGATGTTGGTGGGTTTCCTCACATGAACTGCTCGCTTCAGGTCCTTCCACAACATTTCTATTGGATTAACGTCAGGACTTACACTTGACCCACTTTCTCTTGAGATTCAGATCATGGATAGTTGTCCTGACATTTTCCTTTAGAATTTGCTGGTATAATTCAGAATTTATTGATCCATTAATAATAGCAAGTCATCCTGGCCCAGATGCAGCAAACCAGGCCCAAACCATGATACTACCACCGCCATGTTTCACAGATGGGAAAAGGTTCTTATTCTGGAATGCAGTGTTTTCCTTTCTCCAAACATAACGCTTCTCATTTAAACGAAAAATTCTATTTTGGTCTCATCTGTCCATGAAACATTTTTCACAAAACAAAACATGTGATCTTTAGCAAACTTTAGCAGAAGGGCAGCAATGTTCTTTTTTGGAGACCAGTGGCTTTCTCCTTGCAATCCTGCCATGCACACCATTGTTGTTCAGTGTTCTCCTGATGGTGGACTCATGAACATAAACATTAGCCAATGTGAGAGAGGCCTTTAGTTACTTAGAAGTTACCCTGGGATCCTTTGTGATCTCACGGACTATTACACGTCTTACGATGGTCTTGAATTTCTTCCATTTGTACACAATCTGTCTGACTGTGGATTGGTGGAGTCCAAATTCTTTAGAGATGGTTTTGTAACCTTTTACAGCCTGATAAGCATCAACAACTCTTTTTCTGAGGTCCTTAGAAATCTCATTTGTTCGTGCCATGATACACTTCCACAAATTAACCTTCAAAATTAACTGCTAATCCTAGAGGTTCACATACTTTTGCCACTTACAGATATGTAATATTGGATCGTTTTCCTCAATAAATAAATAACCAAGTATAATATTTTTGTCTCATTTCTTCAATTGGGTTCTCTTTATGAACTTTTAGGACTTGTGTGAAAATCTGATGTTTTAGTTCATATTTATGCAGAAATATAGAAAATTCACAAACTTTCAAGCACCACTGTATCAATTTTTCAGGTCTCTATCCCCCTTTTAATTCAAATTTCAGCAAAGATCATTTCCATTCACTGATTATTCTGAATTTAAAACAAAACAAAAAATACCAGGTGAAACCCAACACACAGACTAGTGTTAAAAGGACTTGTAGGTAAATGTAGCCATGTAAAATGTGTCCAAATTTGCATGAAATAAAATAAACTGTAAAAGTGTTTTTTATTTTGTTTTGGTTAATGAATCAAACTAAAATAATACTTTATTATTATTATTATTATTATTATTATTATTATTATTATTATTATTAGAACACTATAATAATAATAATAATAATAATAATAATAATAATAATAATAATCAAAATACTGAGACATCATGTTTTCTTCATGATCCGTATTTTAAAGAAATACTTTTCCAAAGAAACGATGATTACATCATCAATTACATACATGATAATTTGCAAAACAAAGTGTAGTTTTTAATCGTTTTGTTGTCTTGCTCATAATTTTAGATTCTCTGGAGTAGAAAATGTACAAGCACAAGGTAAAGAAGTGACCCGTGTTTTGTAAACATTACATCCTGTACCTTAAATCAGGAACTTTACATTAATCCTGTTTAATAATCATAACCAGCTTGTTACAGCTTTAAAATCCTGCTCAAACAGTAAAACAAACAAACAAACCAACTTCTGTATCCTTTAAGTATAATTTTAAGAAATACATTTTGCAGGACTCAAGCTGATGTAATGGCCAGTTGTGTGTAAACTGTGCTATGTTTAGCAGTGTACTTATACCAGCAGTGTTCAGTCTTATTGGGGTTATTACTGGGGTCAAAAGATTTTTTGTTTTTTTAAAGGCGAAATAGGTTTTAAGCCTAAAGACTTTAAGTTTCCTTGTGTGTGTTTGAATAGTGCTATGTAAATAAATATTTTGCAGATTTCACTTACTAGTCATATGCCTACACAGTAATTGATTTCAGAGCCACCTTCCTCTTTTCAGTTATAAAAGAAAATCTCAAAACCTCCTGTGTTCACTTTCTATTTTTGTTTCTTTGGTGCTGCCAAGTTGTCTACCCAAAATTTTGGTAAGATTAATGTAGGCCTTTTGAAAGAAAAGAATACAGTTTCTATTTATCTATTTATTTATTTAATTGAAGCAAAAAAAGTTATTCAACACCTATCACCCATGTGAAAAACTAATTGCTCCCTTAAAATTAAAATCTGGTTGTGCCACTTTTAGGAGCAATAACTTCAACACCTGGAAATAACTGGAGATGAGTCTTACACTTACTTCTAGGACTAGGATAATCATATGCTTTGGATCATTGTCTTGCTGCATAATCCAGTTGCGCATGAGTTACGGACTGAAGACAAGACATTCTCCTTTAGGATTTTCTGGTATAGAGCAGAATTCACGTTTCCCTCAGTTATCACAAGTTGCTCAGGCCCTGAAGCAGCAAAGCATCCCCACACCATAACACTTCCACCACCATTCTCCCAAAAGTTTTCAGGATCATCAAGGTGTGTTTTGACAAAATTCATACAAGGCTTAATGTTCTTCTGGGTTAGCAGCGGTTTTCACCTCGCCACTCTGCCATGGATGCCATTTTCCCCAGTGTCTATCTGATAGTAGAGTCATGAACAGTGACCTTTTAGATGCAAGAGAGGCCTGTAGGTCCTTTCAAGGAATTTTGGAAGGTCGGCCACTTCTGGGAAGGTTCACTACTGTGCCGAGTTTTTCCATTTGGAGATAATGGCTCTCACTGTGGTCCTTTGGAGTCCCAGAGCCTTTGAAGTAGCTTTGTAACCCTTCCCAGACTGATGTATTTCAATCACCTTCTTCCTCATCATTTCTGGAATTTCTTTCAACTTTGGCATAGTGTGTTACTGGGTAAGACCTTTTAACCAACTTCCAACTGTTGCTGAAAAAGTTCTATTTAAGTGTTGATTTGATTGAATAGGGTTTGCAGTATCCAGGGCTGGTTGTGTCTAGTCCAGCTGAACCCATTCATGAATGCAGTTTCATAGATTTGGGGAATTAGTAACTACGGGGGCAGATACATTTTCACACAGGCCCAGTTGGTATTGGAAAACTTTTTTGCTTCAATAAATAACATTATCATTTAAAAACTGTATTTTGTGTTTACTTTTTCGATTTTGTTTTCATTTCTGAAACAATTTAGTATGAGATATACACAAAAACAGAAGAAATCAAATACTTTTTCACAGCATTGTACATAGAGGTGTATTTTTTTGTCCTTTGTGCAGTCAAAATACTCAACAGATAAAAATAAATGATACCTTTTATTCCTGGGTCACAACTGTCCACAACTTTATAATACTGTGTTGCGTTGCGAAACATCATGTTTTCTTCATGATCCGTATTTTAAAGAAATACTTTTCCAAAGAAAAGATGATTACATCATCAATTACATACATAAAAATTTGACTCATTGCAAAACAAAGTGTAGTTTTTAATCGTTTGTTGTCTTGCTCATAATTTTAGATTCTCTGGAGTAGAAAATGTACAAGCACAAGGTAAAGAAGTGACCCGTGTTTTGTAAACATTACGTCCTGTACCTTAAATCAGGAACTTTACATTAATCCTGTTTAATAATCATAACCAGCTTGTTACAGCTTTAAAATCCTGCTCAAACAGTAAAACAAACAAACAAACCAACTTCTGTATCCTTTAAGTATAATTTTAAGAAATACACTTTGCAGGACTCAAGCTGATGTAATGGCCAGTTGTGTGTAAACTGTGCTATGTTTAGCAGTGTACTTATACCAGCAGTGTTCAGTCTTATTGGGGTTATTACTGGGGTCAAAAGATTTTTTTTTTTTTAAAGGCAAAATAGGTTTTAAGCCTAAAGACTTTAAGTTTCCTTGTGTGTGTTTGAATAGTGCTATGTAAATAAATATTTTGCAGATTTCACTTACTAGTCATATGCCTACACAGTAATTGATTTCAGAGCCACCTTCCTCTTTTCAGTTATAAAAGAAAATCTCAAAACCTCCTGTGTTCACTTTCTATTTTTGTTTCTTTGGTGCTGCCATGTTGTCTACCCAAAATTTTGGTAAGATTAATGTAGGCCTTTTGAATAAACTTTTAAATATGGCAAAGAGGCAGAGTTTACAAATTCGGCTTTAGTGACACCCAGTGTCCAAACCAGGAACTTCACACATTTCTGCAATAGTGGTCCAAACATAATTTTAGTAGCAGGCTACTTCAAAAATGACATTGTGGGGTGCAAACAGAATGCAGGCCATGGTTTTGCTTTGATTTCAAGTGTATCGATACTTCTTATCAGTAGAATAAATAATAGAGAGAGTAGTGAGTAGTAACTCCTTAATATGGTTCATGAATCTCTTAATCGCTCACTGACCCACACAGGACCTGCTCCTTATGCCTCTGGTGCAATGATTTCAGTAATGTGATATTTCCTCATGAAAAAATCCAGCGTATTATTCAGGATAACGTTTCGCTAGCTGTGTCAGATGTGACCTACAACTTCTCAAAGCAGATCGAGCAGAGAAGGAAGATGGCATACAAGATCATAAGACCCAGGCCTAACCTCCGGTCAAGTCTCCAGCGATTCAGATGCACACTGAGAACCTGCAGCACAAGAAGAAGAACAAATATTCACATGAAACAGCAGCTGTCAGCAGTGTTCCCTTGCAGATAATAAAAAAATATTTCAAACCATTTAGAGTGAACATAGAATCGTTGAATTAACTGATCCCATCAGCTGTCCTTAATAAAAAAAAAAAGGATATAGTAGGCCTTAATATCAGTACTCACTGTGAGAAAGACTGAAGCAAGCAGTAAAATAACTGAATACACCAGTCCCCTACTATTAATGGAGACCTGAGAAGTAAATGGAAAAGGAACAATAGAACAATAATGAGAGATAATGAGGGAAAAAAGCATATCTTAAGCATATCATATATAATATCAGTGTTTACTTATAGCCAAGTGAGAGCACAGAGACAAAATTGATGAAACTGGCAGGAACTAACCGTTGACCCGTAATCCACCACAAGTGTACGCAGAGCCCACGGGAAACCGAGGCCCAATAGAATGTCAAAAATATTACTACCTATTGAGTTAGACACAGCCATGTCTCCCATACCTGCGAATCCACAGTGCATATACAAATGTTATTTGATGAAATTAAATGATCTAGAACAATATTTTTCTTGCTATGTATATGTACCTTGCCGGGCAACTATAAGACTAGCCATGCAGTCGGGGACGCTTGTGCCAGCTGCTAAAAACGTGATGCCCATAATCACATCTGGGATGTCCAGTGTGAAACTGATGATGGTGACCTAAAACAGTGGTGGATGAGCATGTTATTTTTGAAAATGAAGGCAGAACGAAATTTAGGTTTAAAGTTGGGACAGTCCTGTACATTAAATAATTCCATTTGTCATGTACAATGATGCATACCATCCACACCATGAGGTAGGAGAAAACAGCAATCCAGAGTGTGGAGACCACAAAGGTGGCCATGAACCAGCCCTCCCAGTGTGGCAGCAAACAGTTGGGCACAGTGTAATAAAGCAGACAGCTTAAAGGCCACGAGAGGAACCACTTCACCCGTTCACAGCACCCTCCTTTGGAAAAATACATAGGAACAGAATTTATGCTCAGACTAAAAACAGTTTTACAAGTTCCATGTTCAAACTCCTTCACCAGTACTGGCTGCCCTGACATAATCATTGGAATCGTAGGATCACCCACAGAAAGGTGCGTCATGTTAATTATTTGCCAGAAAAATCTACAGTGCTGTGAAAAACTATTTGCCCCCATCCTGATGTCTTCTGTTTTTGTGTATATCTCATACTAAATCGTTTTAGACCTTCAAACGAAATACAACATGAAACAAAGGTAACCTGAGTAAACACACAATACAGTTTTTATTTATTTATTTGTTTGTTTATTTACTTGAAGCAAAAAAAGTTATTCAACACCTATCACCCATGTGAAAAACTAATTGCCCCCTTAAAAGTAAAATCTGGTTGTGCCACTTTTAGCAGCAATAACTTCAATAACTGGAAATAACTGGAGATCAGTCTTACACTTACTTCTAGGACTAGGATAATCATATGCTTTGGATCATTGTCTTGCTGCATAATCCAGTTGCGCATGAGTTACGGACTGAAGACCAGACATTCTCCTTTAGGATTTTCTGGTATAGAGCAGAATTCACGTTTCCCTCAGTTATCACAAGTTGCCCAGGCCCTGAAGCAGCAAAGCATCCCCACACCATAACACTTCCACCACCATTCTCCCAAAAGTTCTGAGGATCATCAAGGTGTGTTTTGACAAAATTCAAACGAGCCTTAATGTTCTTCTGGGTTAGCAGCGGTTTTCACCTCGCCACTCTGCCATGGATGCCATTTTCCTGTAGGTCCTTTCAAGGAATTTTGGAAGGTCGGCCACTTCTGGGTAGGTTCACTACTGTGCCGAGTTTTTCCATTTGGAGATAATGGCTCTCACTGTGGTCCTTTGGAGTCCCAGAGCCTTTGAAATAGCTTTGTAACCCTTCCCAGACTGATGTATTTCAAGCACCTTCTTCCTCATCATTTCTGGAATTCTTTCAACTTCGACATAGTGTGTTACTGGGTAAGACCTTTTAACCAACTTCATGCTGTTGAAAAAATTCTAATTAAGTGTTGACTTGATTGAACAGGGTTTGCAGTAATCAGGCCTGGTTGTGTCTAGTCCAGCTGAACCCATTTATGAATACAGTTTCATACATTTGGGGAACTATGGGGGCAGATACATTTTCACACAGGCCCAGTTGGTATTGGATAACGTTTTTGCTTCAATAAATAACATTATCATTTAAAAACTGTATTTTGTGTTTACTTTTTCAATTTTGTTTTCATTTCTGAAACAATTTAGTATGAGATATACACAAAAACAGAAGAAATCAAATACTTTTTCACAACATTGTACATAGAGGTGTATTTTTTTTGTCATTTGTGCAGTCAAAATACTCAACAAATAAAAATAAATGATACCTTTTATTCCTGGGTCACAACTGTCCACAACTTTATAATACTGTGTTGTGTCCTCGACAGAACAGAACTCGGCAGCAGAGTCCTTAGCTGTTGTGTATGCATGTGTTCTCTTTTGTGTCTTCATTTTTGCTCTGCGTGTTATTAAAGTAGGGGGCGTTTGCATGCTGTACTTGTGGAATTAAAAGCTTATTACTGGTGTAACACATGTCCTCTCTAAAAACCAGATGTGTGTAAATCGGCTTTGTGCACACAGGCTTTATTTTGTCAAGCTAACAACCTTTGTTTGATTGTATGCAGTGGTAAAGCATGTTTATAGTAATCTATCAATATATAGCCAATTTACATTATGTATTTACTTAATCATAGTGAGAATGCATGGAAATGAAGCTATGGGTTCCAGTAAATGTATTACGTCATGGCTGTGTGTAAACTGAATTAATGAGTCCTGGGCAGATGAAATGAACGAATTAGTTGTGGGCAGCGTGAAATGTTTAAATTAATAAATGGGTCATGGGAATAGAAAAGCTTGATCTGCATTAAAGTCTTATAAAGACAATGCTTCCATTTCTGTAATGATTAATTTTTGTTGTTTGGTACTGGACTTGGTTGGTGTTAAATGTGTTTGAAGATGGTTTACTTGTTTCCTTGTCAAGGTCACCTTGTGACTGTGACCCCATGAGGGGTCTATAGCCTATAAAAGGTGCTCCCTACATCATGCTCATCATCTTTCCCATTTTAGTTTTGTCAAGGATTTGAGGAAGTAGATTCAAAGACACTGAGTAGGTAGTGCATTAATCCTTTGATTGTTGCTAATGTTGTTGAAATGGTTAAAATCAGCAATGTCAGATAGGGTTCATGCCATAATTGATAATACTTCTAATATTTTAATTATTACTATTTTTGTCACTATTGACTGTGCTGCTAGACAAGACAGCTTATTGTTTGAGTTGGAGTGTAGCAGGGTGGGTGCTGTAGACGCAGAGTATCTAATCTTATAATGTTATAATAAGGCCACAAACTCAAGTTATGTGAAATGTTAAAATACTGTCACCTTTCCCAGCCTCTTGTGTATTTCAGTGGATGGTTAGTTGTTCTGCCAAGGAGTTGGACGACAGACATGATCTTTTCCCAAATTGTTTGAGACGGAACATCTCGGACAGGTACTCACAGAACCTTACCCTAACTGCAGTCTTGCACTAATGCCATTAACAACATTAAAAGCAAGGCTATGCCTTGGCTGTTCATCATTTTCCTTTGAGGCTGCACAACCACGGGGAAGAAAGAAGAGAGCAGCTGATACATCTGCAGAGCCCGCTGGGATGAAAAGATAAGATTAGAGAATCTGTCAGTGGGCATGGGCCATATGCAAGAATCTGCTGTGCAATTTGACTGCATCTCATTCATTAGGGTAGAGATGATAATTTAAAATTAGATCAGTGAGAAGATTGAAGTGCAAAGCAGGAGTACAGCACAGCAGCGGTACTGACTATGCTTCAGACTGGTGTTAAGGCCATTCTCCACCCAATATGGCTGGACAACTGCCTAATCCGTTTTGTGGTACACCTGCCCATGCGACTGGCTGGGCTATTACACAATGTCCAATGATGAGCCCTTATGCATGTTTACGCGCATGTGGAAAAGCAGGCATATTGTTTGCAATGACAGATGCAGAAGCCCTAGACTTGAGATCAGTGCCTCCAGTACATACAGTTGCAATCAAAATTATTGAACCTCCACTGCAAATCAGGTTTACTGTCAAAATGTACAGACTTTCAGCTGTTTGCAATGAACAAATCAAACAAAAGCAATTGAAATAGTTCAACACAACAAATGGTTTCCCCAAATTCAACTGAAAATGCAACTTATAATGACTTCTCCAGTCTCAAAATTATTCAACCCCCTGAACAGAATCCCTCACAACAGCACAAATATGCAAAACAGGTGTTGTCTCAAGCACACTTGATGCAACTAATCAAGGGCTTCATTAGCTGCACCTGGTGTGCTTGAGATGGAACACATGAAATACCTGAACTGGCTAGGGGCAGAAAATACATGAAATGCCTGGACAGGGCAGAAAAAGGAAGCTATCAATGGCTGCAACCAGATTTCTGAGAAGGAAGATTGTGAAATCTCTCGAGTGACTGCAAAAGACCTGCAGCAAGACCTGGTGGCAACAGTCACTAAGGTTTCAGTGGTATGTCTGGAGAAAGAAGAATGAAGAAAGAACCCTCTGTCCACAGTCAAGCATGGTGGTGGCTCGGTGATGCTCTGGGTCTGCTTTGCATCCTCTGGCACTGGAAACCTGCAGCGTGTGGAAGACAAGATGTATTCATTGAAGTATCAGGAAATCCTAGGAGAAAACGTCATGCCGTCTGTGAGGAAGCTGAAGCTTGGGCATCATTGGACCTTCCAACAGGACAATGATCCCAAGCATATCTCAAATTGCACCAAGGCTTGGTTGCAGAAGAAGTCCTGGAAGATTCTATAGGGCCATCACTATCACCTGACATGAACCCCATAGAAAATCTCTGGTGGGATTTGAAGAAGGCGGTTGCAGCACTCAAGCCCAAGAATATTACTGATCTGGAGGCCATTGCTCATGAGGTATGGGCTAAGATTCCTCAGGAATGCTGCCAGAAGCTGGTGTCTGGCTATGCATCTCGTTTGCAGCAAAAGGATGCTCTATTAAGTACTAAAGATGTTTGCCTTGACGGGGTTGAATAATTTTGAAAATGGAGAAGTCATTATAACTTGCATTTTCAGTTGAATTTGGGGAAACCACTTGAAGCATCCTTTGTGTTGAACTATTTCAATTGCTTTTATTTGATTTGTTCATTGCAAACAGCTGAAAGTCTGTCAATTTTGACAATAAACCTGTAAGTCTGTAAATTTTGACAACTGTACAGTATGATACACTGCAATAGGCAATGTAATATATGATGCAATAGGCACAGAAATTCTACAGACAGTATTTCAAGCTATGGGAGCCAAAGCAACAGGGTGAGGGAAGTCACTGGGTGTATGACAAGGAGACAAGTTTGGTTGGATCAAATGCCATTGCTGGAGCCTGACAAAAACTGCTGTTGGCATCTGGACAGGTCTTTGGCCCAGGAGGTGTTAAATTATCATCCCTTCTGCCTCAGAGATAAACATTCCTCTGAAACTGGGCTTCAAAGACCGCAACAGAAGATGGTGGGAACTATGTGGGATGCAGTGTGGGCCATACTGGTACCAGAACAGAGCATGAGCAAGCTTCAAGATTTACTGGGGTTTCTGAATTTGAATACAGTTTCTGAATTTACCCAGTCAATTGTGGGATGGTTTTCCCCTCTGCAACTAGAGCATTGGAGCTTGATAACAACAGACCAGTGGCTAAAGAGCACACTATCCACAGGATAACATTTACATTACTGTCACAATCATGTGATGACAACATTGCTATATGTACCTAGCAAAGGAAAGGAGCAAATAGTAATTCTCCAACTAGTAATTAGCTCCATAGGAAATTGCCCTGGCAAGCCCTTGAATTGTAGAACCCTGGTTACATACTTAACCTTCTGTTTTATTCAACACAAAATGCAGAAGCATATTACTTCCGAAAACCATAGCTGCATGTCAGCGGTTTTGCAAGAAGTTTTCGTATAAAGGCAAATGCATCAGCTGACTTTGTAGTTTTTCACTGCCATGGTGAGATTTTAAAAATCTCACAGTTTTACACAGTTTCCCATTTATAGTCTAGTGGTAAACCTCCCGCAACAGCATTAGCCTATAAAACTTTACATTTAAGAAGGGAATTAAATAAGCCCCACTCCCTGGATGAGGTGACATCATGGTCCTTGGCCTACCCCCAACTTTTTAGTAAAACACACTAGTAATATTATCATTACGTTTGTTTTTAAAGTCAGAAATGGTCAAAGTAAGTTATTAAACAGATAATACAGTTGAAATACAGTCCAATTTTTAAATGGAATTCATTGGGGTTTCTATTTAAATTAAGTGACATGATGGTTTTTTTTTTACCAATGGTTTTTTACCATTGCCGTTTTTTACCATTCACACACTTTGAAACTGAACTACAATTACCCTTTTAACAACAAGGTGTCAGGACACCAGCCTAAGAACCTGCCCACGTTTCCACCTCTTGGACAGCCAAAACATATGGGAGGTTCTTAATTCATAATGATAATGGGAGATTCTCACAGTCAAATCCCTCAGCATCTACTCACAGCATAACATCATTGTCACAGATGCAGTTATAACGAGGTTGTATTTTGACTATTCTGAATTTACAAATGCTCAAAGGAGGTGTTCACATCTGTTTTATGAAAGTCATGGTGATGCAGTGACCTCTCCCACCTAGCTCTGATGCTGCAGGCACACAGCTTTGTGTTGCCGTGTAGTGGAAAAGCGTGGAACTGTTCCAAATTAGTCACTGGCACTAGCAGCATGTAAGTGGAAAAGTTCTATTGGAATGACTATTCTTTTTAACACTTTATGCACATTAATCTGCTGATCTGATCTATCTGAGAAATACAAAGCGCATCCCTTCACCATGACTTGACTTCACCATGCTACTCAGTCTAGATAATTCTAGTCACTGTGTGCAATTTAACATTAGCACCACTAATCAGGTCACTAAGAAAAAAAATCCCAAATGGGGCCATGTCTCAAAATACCAGACAACTAGGCTACCAGTTCAGAGGACCAGTTACAGTATATACAGTCCATCAAGCAATCTATTTTTATCTAACATGTGTTAAATTCACTGGCCTGGCACAATCAGAGGATTGAAGGATTGTTCTTCCTGTGCCTCTTCATCCTCCTCTGTGTCTTTGGGCTGTGTGTCCCCCATGTCTTCCACCGTCTCCATTGTTCCCCCTTTGCCCCTTGTCCTCGCCTCTTCTAGCGGTTGGGTCTCGCTATCCATGTTGTCACCACTTTCTAGTCCCCAGGGTGCCCCCTCCATCCCTGGGCTATCCTGACCAGGAAGTTCTCCTGTGCCACTGACACTTTCCCCTGAGCTCCGGCTTATGATCAGTCTCTGCCTCTGTAGGATAAGAGAGAGAGGAAGAATGTCAGAGACCCATCCAAAGAGAACACAGCATTTTGATAGAGGGGACAAATATTAATCCATATGTTCTGTGTAGATCAGATGATTATATTTAATTTAGAACAATACTAAAACTGAGAGACCAAGTGAACAGTCAGTCAGTAGGTAGTGAACAGAATGTGAGAGTTAAAAGCATTCTGCAAAGCTAACTTATGGAAGTCCAAATCTAAACATGATGTGAAGCAGAACATGGGGACATGCCTAAATTGCAAGAGTCAAGTAGACAAACAAGTCATGATGCATATGCATGTAGATGGAATAAAGTGATGTTGAGAATTGAGAAAAAAAATAAAATAAACTGTAGAAATAAACTCTTTTTTTTTTCTTTTCTTCAAAGAAGTAGGATTCCAGTATATAGACAGACACCACCCTAACAGATATTCCACAGTGTCTACCTATAGATACTGTATACACTCAGTGGCTACTGTATTCAGTACACCAAAACCAAACATTTATTTTTAATCCAAGTGGTCTATTGCATAATATCCTAATTTCTTTAACGATTCTAAAATGTGCGGGGTTTTTTTTTTTGGGGGGGGGATGATTGCTTGGAAATTGTACACTGCAATTGTTTGAAAAGTTGCACTTTTCTACTGAACATACTAATGCGTGAAATATGCATTTAAGAAAAAGATTGATTAAATTATCTATGGTATCTAGGGTACTGTGCAAAAGTCAAAAAGACTTTTGCACAGTTCTGCACATGACTGTATCCAGTATGTTGCGTAATTTGGAGAATTTCACAGGGGTACCGCCGATCCTTTACTTACAGTGCTGTGAAAAAGTATTTGCCGATTTCTTCTGGTTTTTGTGTATATCTCATACTAAATTGTTTCAGAAACTAAAACAAAATCTAAGATAAAACAAAGGCAACCTGAGTAAACACAAAATACAGTTTATAATGTTATTTATTGAAGCAAAAAAGTTTTCCAATACCAACTGGGCCTGTGTGAAAATGTATTTGCCCCCATAGTTACTAATTCCCCAAATCTATGAAACTGCATTTATAATGGGGTTCAGCTGGACTAGACACAACCAGGCCTGATTACTGCAAACCCTGTTCAATCACATCAAATTGGTTGAAAGGTCTTACCCATAACACACTATGCCAAAATTTAAAGAAATTCCAGAAAAGATGAGGAAGAAGGTGATTGAAATACATCAGTCTGGGAAAAGTTACAAAGCTATTTCAAAGGCTCTGGGACTCCAAAGGACCACAGTGAGAGCCATTATCTCCAAATGGAAAAACTCGGCACAGTAGTGAACCTTCGGAGAAGTGGCCGACCTTCCAAAATTCCTGTAAGAGCACAGCAACGACTCATCCAGGGAAAGAGAACAGGTGGTTACTGTCAGAGATTTCCCCTCGCACTGACAACGCGAGCTTCCAGGTTGTCAGACTGTGTTTACTTGTGACACGTGTTTGTTTTGGTTTCTGTTCTGTCTCCAGCCATGTTATGTTATTGGATGTCTCCTAATGTGTCTCAGCTGTTCTGTGTCTTCCCGGTGATTACGCTGTATATTTAAACCCCTTGTGTTTCATTGCCACTTCGCAAAGTATTGTGTTCAGTGCCTTGCCACCTGTGCCTTACCCAGTTTTTGTTCTGTATCCTGTGTTTCATGGTTTTTGATCCTGTTCCTTGCTTTTCATTTTGTTCCTTGCCTAACCTAGTTTATGTTATGTTGTTTGTAGATCGCCTGACCCTCGCCTGTTTTCTGGATATTGATATTGCCTCATGTTTTGGATTTGTCTGTCATGGGGGGAGAGTCACGTGCACGTGCAGAACTTCTTTATTAAAAAAAATAAACAAAAAAAACAGAACACAGGGTAACAGACAAGAGGAACCGGGAACACCAGGGAAACAGAACAACCAGAAACTAAGCAATACTATATAAACAAGGCTAGAAATTACTTAAACTATCAAAAAGACTATGCATAGTACAAATAACATCAAATGGAAATAAAGAAACAGACACAAAATATAACACAACCTGAACGTAATGCTCCAGCAACAAAGGAGAGCTGACAGGGAACTTAAATAAGCTAACTGATCAAGAAAAACAACAAATAGGTGAGCATGGTAAAAGAGCGGCTTGACTTCAAGATGGCAGCATCGTGTCTGGCCGACTCTGAAATGGAAAAGGCAAGACCTTCTGTTTTTCTTCGAGAAAACAAGTTTTGGCTTTCAAGCCCTTTTCCCCTTCTCTTCCTGCTACAGAGGAGAAACAAAAAGCACCGCGGGACTTGTGACATGTCGCCCAGGGGAGCGCCCTCGCCGTCGGCGGGGAAGCACTGGGCTAGACTGCACTTTACCGGCAATGGAGAGGCACCCAACAGATCTGAGGTTGGCGCAAATCTTTTACACAGTCAGTGGATCAATGCTGCCGATGTATATTCCTTTATTGCTTTACCGAACAAGCTAAACTACGAGATCTGTTTTAATCATGAGCAAGCGCTGCTGAGATTCTCTCAGATATTTAACAGCTCTGAAAATGGATTTTGGAAAAAATGGGAAATAATCACATCAGCTCCACAAGATATAAAGTATATCATTATTAAATTCTGGACTGGACGCATTGCTGATGCAGACGTGGAACAATATCTTGCAAGATTTTGTGAAATATTACAACCTGTTTACAAACCGGTGGACCATTTCGGATTATGGTATGGAGTCCGACGCTACAAGATAAAATTAAGGAAAAATCCAGATGAAAGTCTTATGCAAATACCCAACTTGATCACAATGGGGCCATATAATGGCACTACTACTTATCCAGGACAAACACAACGTTGTTTTATCTGTTCCAGCTCTGATCACCAAGCGAAAGTTAAATGCTGGAAATGTAATAGCTTTGGACATAAAGGTAAACAATGCACGAATGCCGGAGTTTGCAACTTATGTCATAACCCAGGACATTTGTTCTTTCAGTGTCCCATGTCTTACAGTTACAAAGTGAAAACTACAAGATTACAAGATGTTTTACGTCAAGAACAAGAGGAAACACAGAACAAGATAACTGATGGAACAATGGATAACCAGATAGAGCGCGAAACAGAGCACAGACAAAACACCAGCTGGGAGGAAGACACACCAAATATTAGTGAAAATGAAACTACATCTTCCGACAGTGAGTCAACAAGCACCAGCGACAGTGATAGTGAGGACACAGACAACTCCAGCAGCAGCAGCACTGACTCTACACTCACAGAGAGCAGTCAACAGGATATAGACAAACTCCAGATGGAAGCAGGTGGAGACACCCTCAAGGAGACTACTGCATCAGGAAAACCGGCGAAGATACGACAGGCTACAGAGAAACCAGCATCTTCAGCTAAAGAAGACAGAGCAACACATGATGAAGCTTCTACGCCAGGCGAGTTCGAGAATACTCTCACCAACATAAACAACAGCGACATTGAATCACAATTTGTCAAGAGTAAAAGGCGTAAAAGAACATCTCCTTCTAACAGTGCAAATGCTAAAAAGACAAAAGACTGATTATGTACATTAACAAGTAAGAAATTAAAGTGAAGACTTCTATGTACAGCCGTGGCCAAAAGTTTTGAGAATGACACAAATATTAATTTTTACCAAGTCTGCTGCCTCAGTTTTTATGATGGCAATTTTCATATACTCCAGAATGTTATGAAGAGTGATCAGATGAATTGCAATTAATTTCAAAGTCCCTCTTTGCCATGAAAATGAACTTAATCCCGAAAAAACATGTCCGCTGCATTTCAGCCCTTCCACAAAAGGACCAGTTGACATCATGTCAGTGATTCTCTCGTTAACACAGGTGAGAGTGTTAATGAGGATAAGGCTGGAGATCACTCTGTCATGCTGACTGAGTTAGAATAACAGACTGGAAGCTTTAAAAGGAGGGTGGTGCTTGAAATTATTGTTCTTCCTCTGTTAACTATGGTTACCTGCAAGGAAACACGTGCAGCCATCATTGCTTTGCACAAAAAGGGATTCACAGGCAAGGATATTGCTGCTAGTAAGATTGCACCTAAATCAACCATTTATCGGATCATCAAGACCTTCAAGGAGAGAGGTTCAACTGTTGTGAAGAAGGCTTCAGGGCGCCCAAGAAAGTCCAGCAAGCACCAGGACCGTCTCCTAAAGTTGATTCAGCTGTGGGATCGGGGCACCACCAGTGCAGAGCTTGCTCAGGAATGGCAGCAGGCAGGTGTGAGTGCATCTGCACGCACAGTAAGGCGAAGACTTTTGGAGGATGGCCTAGTGTCAAGAAGGGCAGCAAAGAAGCCACTTCTCTCCAGGAAAAACATCAGGGACAGACTGCTATTCTGCAAAAAGTACAGGGATTGGACTGCTGAGGACTGGGGTAATGTCATTTTCTCTGATGAATCCCCTTTCCGATTGTTTGGGGCATCTGGAAAAAAGCTTGTCCGGAGAAGAAAAGGTGAGCGCTACCATCAGTCCTGTGTCATGCCAACAGTAAAGCATCCTGAGACCACTCATGTGTGGGGTTGCTTCTCAGCCAAGGGAGTGGACTCAGTCACAATTTTGCCTAAGAACACAGCCATGAATAAAGAATGGTACAAAACATCCTCAGAGAGCAACTTCTCCCAACCATCCAAGAACAGTTTGGTGACGAACAATGCCTTTTCCAGCATGATGGGGCACGTTGCCACAAGGCAAAAGTGATAACAAAGTGGCTCGGGGAACAAAACATCGACATTTTGGGTCCATGGCCAGGAAACTCCCCAGACCTTAATCCCATTGAGAATTTGTGGTCAATCCTCAAGAGCCGGGTGGACAAACAAAAACCCACAAAATCCATCAGTCAGGATGTGGCCCAGAAGTTGATTGACAGCATGCCAGGGCGAATTGCAGAGGTCTTGAAAAAGAAGGGTCAACACTGCAAATATTGACTCTTTGCATAAACTTCATGTAATTGTCAATAAAAGCCATTGACACTTATGAAATGCTTGTGATTATACTTCAGTAACAGTTAGTAACATCTGACAAAAAGATCTAAAAACACTGAAGCAGTAGACTTTGTGAAAATTATTATTTGTGTCATTCTCAAAACTTTTGGCCACGGCTGTATAACAACTTTGACGGTTTGCTGAACTTCATCTGGGCTTTCGTTTGCTGATGACTTTGATGTGTATGATGTATTTTTACTTACTGATGGCTCTTTGATTATCACATTGTGTTTTCACTAACTGATAGATTCTGGATGATATTATAGGTTAGTATATGGATGTTTCTCTTGTTTTGACTTTCATATTGATAGACTCAGATTAAATGTTATTAATGTATAAAAAAAAAATAATAATAATAAATAAATAAATAAAAGAGGAAATTAGTGAGACAACAGAAGAAGTTCTGCAAGGACAGTCAGGGTGCCCTCTAATGGCCCAAGGTGGCATTGCCCCTGGGGGCCATGACATTGTCTGCCTGCCTCTCATTAAAAGCTTTTACTGCAATTGCATCCGTCTTCACCTTGTTTACATGACAGTTACATTTGATGACTGGACTAGCTGTAAATGATCATCATCAATGCAATTATTTTGTCTCTCAATTGTTCCACTGAATTCTTTACATTATGAAAATGAACTTCAAAGCTGCAAAATAAAATGTAAAGATTTATTGTTATTATTATTATTATTATTATTATTATTATGCTGTATGTGATTTTGGTTCTTTAGTGCTCTAGTGATATTTGGAAAGTTGTTTGGGTGACTCTGGATGAGTTTTGAATGCATCGTTATTTTTCTAAATGGAAATATCACTATAAAGTTTTCCAGAATGGATTATGTCCAGTTAGTGGTGTTTGGGTTTGAACATACTGTATGTTTCATCTTCGCTAACTGAAACTTGTCTAAAAAAAAATGAAAAATGAAAATTAAATTAAATTAAATTAAAGCCATTAAAGTCGTAAGGTCGCTTTCTTACCTGATGGTGCTAGCAGTATTAATATCTGCACACTTCAATAGAAAACCCGTGTTTTATCAGCTAAGAGAATGCAGTTGTGTCTGCCAGTCGGCTAGCATGAAGGGTGAGTGGCTGGGCATTACCTCAGCGATGAGCATGCATCCAGCCATGCTGAGGCATGTGCGGGGAGACAAGGGGGGTGGGGTGGGGTGGGGTGACTGTGAGATGGAGGCTTGCCTCTGATAAGGAGAACTGGTGAGGATGCAGACTCATCAGCTCATCCACCATCACCACGGCTGAGTCCTGCTCACTTGCACACTGACCTGAGCAGTACAAAGTGTTAGTGTTTCTGATCTTCAGCCATTTTAAAGTGGAACAATGCGCCGCTTCCCGTGCAAGGTTTTTAATCTAGTGTCAATTTCTATAATAACAACGAAAATATAAACAACTTCAATGTATTCGTAATGTGTTACAAAGGAGAACAAACAACACACAAACACACACACACCTTTCTTCATCAGGATCATAGAAGTGTCACAGTGTGTGCTAGCATCTTCCGCTGCTACATCTTGACGTAGGCTGCTCACCAAACATGGCGGTCCAGGTATACCACACCTCAGTTCCACCCAGCCCCAGATTTGACCATTAAATCTGAAATATACCAAAACAAACACACACACATACACACAATGAGCCATCATTACTAACATTTATACTCTATGTAAAGCATTTAGTTTCAATGACTGATCATTACGTACTTCATGATAAGGATGTAAATTCCATACATTGATATGAGGACTATAGTCTCCCACCTGTGCCAACCAAGCAAAGTTCACAAAGTCTGAGATTCTGTTTAAACAATTCTAGACTGTTTCAAAAGCAATGAAAAAACACTGAAACCTACCAGAGAACTTTCTCATCATAAATGATCTGCAAGTCAAGAACATGTCTGTCTGTAACAAATCAAGCTTAGAAAAAAAAAGAGGTGTATAAAATAGCTTTACATGTAATTCTAGGAAGTCTCACCAGAATTAAAACCAAGATTGAGATGATGTAGTAAACAGAGTCCCGGAAGAGAGGCCACCAGGTGAGAGAGATCGTCTATGAGGAAAAACAAAACAAGATCTCTATACATCTCTATTTCTCCTTACTGTGGAGAAGACTCCTGCAAAACAAGACTCCTACCTGTCCAGCAAAAATGCCACACACTCCAATGATAACTAGGATATTAAAGACTGCTGAGCCCACTATGGTGCCAACTCCCACATCTCCCTTAGTGATGAATACACCTGAGACAATGTTATATACAAATCAAACTGGAGGAAATTGTCTGAATAAAGTTCTTTAATAGGAAACTATCGCTAATCTGACCAAGCAAGTTCAATAGAACTGACCAATCAGAGAGGTAAAGAGCTCTGGAGCAGAACTTCCTGCTGCCATGAAGGTGGCCCCGGCAACATCCTCACTCAGATGTAGGTTCTGCAAATCAAAAGGTGCTAAGGATGAACCATACATAGAAGTATGTGTGTTGTTACATGGATAATGCTGGACGATAGCAGATAATAGCAATAATAGCAAAACAGCTCTGACCTCACAGATCTTTTCCAGAGATGGCACAAAGTACACGTCACAGACAATAGCAAGGGCGTAGAACATGTAAACAGCCTGCAAAGAGAAAAGAGAATATTAACAACTAAACTAGGCTTTGAAGTGACTACCAAGCTACAGTGATGTTAAACAGATACAGTATAATGTGTGCTGAGAACTCTTAATGGACAGTTACAATCATGTTCATTTAATAATACTACACGTTTATCCAAGTTTACTACAAGTAAACTAATGTATACTTACAGAGAAGTACACTAAGTATACTTGCTGTTTACTGTTAATACTAGCATGTTCAAATATATTGCTCTTGAAGAGAAGCAAAGTGGTGAGTGAAATATCGGTTCCCTTTGGATGCACTTGGAATAACATACTATACTTTTGTATAGTATAGTACTATATTTTGATATATGAAATAATTTGTAATGCAATGGTTGACCTTAAGTTAAAATGTAATTATTTATTAGTTTTTTTTTGTCATGAAACCAACCAGGCAAAGCGTTTGGCTGGTGTTTGGGAGATCATGATCTGCTAATTTTATGTATCGTCTAGGAAGCACCTTCACATTTCTAGGTAGGGAGCTCACATGTGACAGGGGGAGGCTTTATTTTAGATTTTTATTATTGTAAAGTGTACATTCAAGTATACATTCAGAACAATATACAGGCAAAGTGCCATCAATCATTATTTAGATGTATGACTAGTATACTCAAAAGTATGATAAGCATGTTACTCACGAAGTATACATTTTGTCCCAATTTAGTTAATGAAGCAAGTATCAAGCAAGTACATTTACGGAAGCAAAAAAAGTGATAAAGATTTGAATTTTTTTTTTTTTAATGGACTTTAAAAGCCATTAAATTCTTAATAATGTAAATGAAAGACCACTAAATACATAACAGTGAAATATATTAAGTCAAAAACCATACATTTGTATTTATTTATTCTGAATTCACCTTCTTGAGGTTCAGAGTAATTTAATTTCACTGTTCACATTTTCAAACAATCAAGTATCGGTATAATTTTTTTTTTTTTTTTTTTTTAGTGTTCACAAATTCAGATTCACTAGTTCAGTTGTCAGATATTCAAAAACCCGTATCGAGGTCGTTCATTTCATTGCCCGGATTCAACCAGTCACAGTCATTTTGCGATCACAGAAATTAACGCAAATCAAGGAAACTCCAAATTTTCGGAGGAGCTTGCCATTTTTCAAAATTCCCGCAGATTTTCCACAGGTCTGGGCCAAGACGTGTCATGTGACATCATCACAACACGCATTCAGCCAAAGCCCTCTTCGATTCACGTGCGTCGAACATGAGTACAGCTAAAAGGTCTCATTTACCAACAAACATCACTGTGAACAAAACTATTTCGTGCAATTGCAATTTCACCAATTCAAGTAGTTTTCCACAAAAAAAAAAAAAAAAAAAAAAAAGAACAAAAAACTTTGCATCGCAAATTTTGAAAAAAGCCGCAGCTGAATCGAGCAAAATCCTGTACGGACTGTGCAATGCAAAAAAAGTCAAGTATAACATCCGGGTTACCCAGGAATAGGCAAAGGCATATATCACCATATGAACAGAACACTGTGAAGGCAATGGTGGATGTGAATCAGATTAAAAGAAGAAAATCTAAGAATGCGTGTGTGTGTGTTTGTGTCAAAGCGACCTGAAACACAACTTGAAAAAATACACGGAAAAAAATTATTCAGCGATTCAGTAAATATATGGTGGAAAAAGTTGTTTGTTTTTTTTTCGCTGTTACCTTTATACTGTATGTGTTTAATATCAAAGGTGAAAATAAAAATTTAAACTCTCTTCCCTCGTTAATGGTGGCATCATAGCTTTTTGTGCTTTTTTTTTTCCTTCAATTAAAATCTTTGTCACTGTTTTGCTTCCATATTTATACACAGAGGCTGAGTATATGAAGTGAACTTTATTATACTAGGACATGTATTCATGCACTTATACTCTGCTGTATGCTGTAACATGGAACTGCTGACAGTGGGGCATTTTGTCTTCTCACAAGACAAGTGTTTTTGTGCAAAAACTCACACAGAGGACATGCAGCAGCAGCGCGCCATGTCTTCTCTGCTCCTTAGTGAAGACATCTTCGGGAAATTCATTGATCGCTGGGGGCACGTGTGTGTGTGTGTGTGTGTGTGTGTGTGTGTGTGTGTGTGTGTGTGTGTGTGTGTGTGTGTGAGCGCATGTGCGTGCAGAAAGAAAAACACAGTCCATTAGTAAAAGGTTAGAGATGGAGCGAGCAGCTTAAATTATTGACTTAAAAGCAGCTGAAAACCACAGCTTTTCTTTCTGCATGTAAGTCGTGCTTTAGTGCTTCCACTCAGGCCGCCTATACAGACACAGTAACAGATGCAGTATTTAATGTTTTGAACTGGAGAAATGGTAAAACAGTGGTTTGATATTTTTCTAAATAATCATGGTCTTATCAAAAATATCAAATAGGAATTCATATATCTAATAAAAGTATGATCTGCTTTAAGAACCTTCTCAAACTACAGTGTGTGTGGGCAGGAGGTGTATTGGTATAAGGCATTTAAAAGCCTTTTCAATCCCTCTTCCTTCGTTAGACAGCAGGGTGTAACTGACTGAGTGAAAGTCAATCAACTATAGGATCGAACACAAATGAATAGAAATTGCTGAACCAGCGGCTGGTCAAAAGAGGATTAACACTCAGCAAACTCTGATGACGGATGATGTCATTATATTATCTGTGTAACCTTTAGTAAGAAACAGTGCTCCTCTTCTGACTGCACATTTAACTCCACGTTGTTATGAAGCTTTTGTCTGTCAGAGATAACTGAAATCTCAAATCATCTGTAGCTAATTTGATACAGTGGCCCAGGGCCCGATGCACCAGGCCTGCTTACATTAGCACATTGAGAGACATCTCAGTCTGCAGATATAGATTTGTTCGATTTAGAAACTGCTGCACAATGAACATTGCTTCTGCACACATTGCTAAATGGGCAGTTACGTGATCAACAAAATTATTGCAGTAGTTTTAGTACAAAGCAGTTTCATCCATCCATCCATTTTCCATACCACTTATCATACACAGGGTCATGGGGAGCCTGGAGCCTATCCCAGGGAACTCGGGGCACGAGGCGGGGGACACCCTGGACAGGGTGCCAACCCATCGCAGGGCACAATCACACACATTCACACACTACGGAACAATTTGGAAAAGCCAATCAGCCTACAGTGCATGTCTTTGGACTGGGGGAGGAAACCGGAATTCCTGGAGGAAACCCCAGGGAGAACATTCAAACTCCGCACAGGCAGGGCAGAGGCAGGATTCAAACCCCCAACCCCAGAGGCGCGAGGAAAATGTGCTGACCACTAAGCCACCACGCCCTACAAAGCAGTTTCAAAACTGAATGTGATCATGCATGAGGCAAAACTATCTATGAACTAATTCCATATACTGCATGGGTTCAGAAATTAGGCGTCCATGTGGATTCATCAGTCACTACACTACATAGCTGGGAAAGAATTTCTGAAGAAATGAACTTAAAAGGGTAGGTTCGATGTTTGTAGTCCGAAATTTAATCATTGGCTTGAGGAGATTATTTATCTTGTGAGATCTGAAAATAAAAAAAAATATATATATATATATATATATAATCTGTAAGTACCCTGACGCTGGAATGTAATTATAGAGGGAAATGCTTCACAAAGAAGAAAGTGGTAACAGACACCGATTATTGTATAACAAGTTTGGCACAGCAAATCTCTTGAAAAAGCAATAAGCAATTGATGTTCGATGTTCGGCCAACATCAAAAAAGCAAAATAAGTACCACGGAGCTCCTTAACAGTGTTTTAACTGACAATTATCATAGTGTTGGAAATCATCAGCAGATTACAACAGTGATTTCTCCTTACAAAAGCATGGACTGAAACTCTGACTTCAAAGACTGACTTGAAGGAGTGTAAACATCCTGTGGGCAGAAACAGCATTTCTGGCCTTTTTCGGCGGTTCGCTTCTGTTTAATTATGTAAAAGCGGATTTAGACACACACCCCTCCCCCCCCCGATAGAAACGATAGACAGAAATCCGCTGTGATGATGTTAAACTTCAACTCGTGTTTAGAATGATTTTACATAGCAGACAGATAGAACTGAGCTCACACACAATGATCAAAGACAGCTGGCTTCACAGAGGGCCAAAAAGAGTGAGACAGAGACACACTGCTGTAGGTGAGCGATTAGAGGACTGATCGGTGGACAAAAAGGGCTGCGTGACGTGTTTCTCTTAACCACCATTCTTTGACTGCTTAAAACAGACCTTCCTCTGTTCCGAATTACAGATTCTGCTGCTTAGCAACACCAAGCCTCAAAGGGGGCTTGGCTCGGAACGAGGCAGCTGTCTGTAAATGATGAGAGAGGAAAAGATGGAATAGCAAAACAAGGAAAAAGTAAAGGAGTGCTATTAGAGAGAGAGAGACAGAGAGAGAGAGAGAGAGAGAGAGAGAGAGAGAGAGAGAGAGAGAGAGAGACTTGCATTTCCTCGCTCAAGTCTGGGAGATGTAAATGTAAATTAAACTGACTGAAACTCACCAGCTTGGGGTTCACTGGATGTTTGATTCAACTCTCCACTCTGTTGAGTCAGCTTTCGTTTAGACCAAATCAGATCAAAATCCTTATCAGCAGGATCTGTAAAACCAGAACAATTATATTACATTATACAATTACTGATATTACTCCTTACATTAGAAAAGAACTAAACATCAGCCTGGTTTATGTAGATAATAAGAACACAGGAGGTACTCGGTTAACAAACTCTTAATCAGTAAATGGGTCGATGGCATGACACTCCATTTTGTGTCTGCACAGAACTAACTTCAACAAAAAATGTTAATGAATTATACAGAGCCCTCCACTAATATTGGCCCCCTTGGTAAATATGAGCAAAGAAGGCTGTGAAAAATTGTCTTTATTGTTTAACCTTTAGATCTTTTGTTTAAAAAAAATCACAAAGATACTCTGCTCTCATGGATATCAAACAATTGTAAACACACAGGTTTATCAAAAAAAAATCTTTGTTAAATATAGGTGCGCAACAATTATTGGTTTAGGTCCACGCTGGTGGACTCTCCTCTTCAGTTCACCCGACAGGTTTTCTATGGGTTTCAAGTCAGGGGACTGGGATGGCCATGGCAGGACCTTGATTTTGTGGTCAGTAAACCATTTTTGTGTTGATTTTGATGTATGTATGTAACAATGTATATCATTGTTCTGCTGGAAGATCCAACCACGGCCCATTTTAAGCTTTCTGGCAGAGGCAGTCGGGTTTTCATTTAATATCTGTTGATATTTGAGTCCATGATGCCATGTATCCTAACAAAATGTCCAGGTCCTCTGGCAGAAAAACAGCTCTAAAACACTAAAGAGCCACCACCATATTTAACCGTGGGCATGAGGTACTTTTCCATATGGCTACCTTTCTGTGTGCGTCAAAACCACCTCTGGTGTTTACTGCCAAAAAGCTCTATTTTGATTTCATCTGACCATAGAACCTGATCCCATGTGAAGTTCCAGTAGTGTCTGGCAAACTGAAGATGCTTGAGTTTGTTTTTGGATGAGAGTAGAGGATTTTTTCTTGAAACCCTCCCAAACAACTTGTGGTGATGTAGGTGACTTCGCATTGTAGTTTTGGAGACTTTATGACCCAAAGACTCAACTAACTTCTGCAATTCTCCAGCTGTGATCCTTGGAGATTTTTTGGCCACTCGAACCATCCTCTTCACAGTGCGTTGAGACGATATAGACACACGTCCAATTCCAGGTTGATTCATAACATTTCCAGTTGACTGGAACTTCATAACTATTGCCCTGATGGTGGAAATGGGCGTTTTCAATGCTTGTGCTATTTTCTTATAGCCACTTCCCATTTTGTGAAGCTCAACAACCTTTTTTGCTCATATTTACCAAGGGTGCCTATTTTAGTGGAGGGAACTGTATTTGCTATAGAAATGACTTGAATGTATCTCTTATAGTGGAATACTTAAAACTTACAACTGTTAATTTGTTGGTAAAAATATGTTTTTTAAAAAAATTAAAAAAAACTTATTAAAGAGCTAAAATGTTTTATATATATATATATATATATATATATAACTTTTGTCTGAAATGACTTTCCTAAGATGTTAGTGTAACCAACTGTCACGAAACAAGAAAACCATGTGACATTAACTTGTCACCAAAAAACAATTCCTTGGAGACTCATAGCTGTGTGTTGGCAGGGTCAGTGAGTTTTCTTAGAAATATTTAACGATTCACATTTGCATATCAACTGTCGGGACGCCGGGACATATTTGACAATTCGTCATAGTTGTAAAAACAACTGCTTACTTTAAAAACACTGTTTCGAACACATAATCATGTCTGTCAACATGATTTGAATGCCAGGTAATGTACAGTATGTATAGACTGTAGAATGCATGAACAAAATACTGATGGTTACATTATTATCTGATTACATAATGTAGTGTCTCTCAATCCTGGTTCTTAAGTACCCCTGCACTGTTTTAATACTATGTATAATTATTGCAACAACAACAACAACAAATTTATTTCTGACAATATGCTCATATGTTGTCTACATTTCCTCAGTGCAGCAATGCTGGTTTGTATCCTTTGCTCATGCTTTGCTGTTTCGCTGACGGAGTAGCTGCAGTCACTTCTACATGTTTTGCCCAAATTGTTGGTTTTGTGTATAATGTTTGGAAGGCAGGACATGTGGGGTACAACAGCTCTGGCACTACTAGCAGGAAGTCTCTACTTCCTATTACACAGCTCATTTCTGTATCCTGTACACTAGCTACTTTCTGGCTAAGCCTCTGTACTGGACACGCCTCCTTGTTTTGACTAGTTGGATGTTGGTGGTCCACATCATTATTTATTTATTTATTTATTTTCTCTCCAAATTTACAGAACCTGTGGCTCCACAAATACTATATGTTTTATGTATTTATTTAATTGACAGCTGCCAGAGCATGAGGAGAACCCTGCTTAATATTATATAGTGCTCTGGCTTAAAATAAATAAATAAATAAATAAATAAATAAATAAATCACTGACTCCACCTGATGTCGTTGATCAAATTAGATGATATCCCACTGAATTAATACGAGTTCAAGCTAATAAATTAAAGCTGTTTCAAAAACGTATGAGATCACAGTTTTAAAAATAAATAAATAAATAAATAGAATAAAATAAAATGAAGTAAAATAGCCACGCACCTGTTACGCGGAGAAGCCAGCTGAGGGCGATGAGTCCAGCGCAAACACAGAGTCGCCTCAGGAAGCTGCTGCTCGTCCACAACGCCTTCATCACGACAGGGGAAAGGAGCCCTTTGTTTTATTCCATCCACGAGCTTCTCGATTCCCGTTAAGATTCGTTAGGCGTGTTGGTTTGGGTCACGCGTACGCCGCGCGCCACAGCATCCTCTCACTCTGCCTCGCGACGAAAAGCAAAGCTCGTTTCCCCTCAACGCCAATCAGCTGTAGCTGCATGCGCGGAAGGCCAGTAGTGCAAATAATAATAATAATAATAATAATAATAAGTTGAGGTATCTTCTGTCTTTTAGGCCATACAGTACGTATCGCATGCTCGAGCATCAGTGCTCCCCTCCGTGTTCCCTACACACTTCGTCGCTGAGGGTGTTTCCCAAACAGAGCTCTACTAGTGCGCCCTCGTGGAGGAGCACTGAGGAAAAACACAGCTCTAGCAATAGCAAGAAACAGCGAATAGCATCATCTGCTTGAGGGTCATTGACGGTTTCATTGCATTAGGAAACAAATGGGGAAAAACAATAGAAACCCTCATAGTATTTGTAATGGTTTTAATGGAAATTGTAATGGTCCCAGTGGGTCTCTACTGGTAATTTGTTGCCTTCTATTAGTGGCATGTTATGTCTATTGGATACCATTAAGGACCAATAATGGTAATGGTTTTTAATGGTTAGCTGATGGATTGTAATGGTATTTGTAGTGGAAACCATTAGAATTTCTGGTTTCTATTGTTGTTGTTTTTTTGTTGTTTTTTTTCCAGCAGGGTAATCAATTTGACCTCCTATAGAAGACTATGAGAATATTCTCCTGATACTTGATTCAAGTCCAGCTTGACATTAATACTTTTTGTGGCAACAGCTGAGTGACCTTTTTCTATATAGTATAGCTGTAGTAATAAACACCAGAGATGAGAACAAGTTACGGTTTTGCAAGTAAAAAGTGAGTCGAAAGCTGTGGAACTCAAGTCCTGACTCAGAAACCAGAAGTCCAGAGTCCTAACGTTTGAGTCTTCCATTGCATGGAAGAGTCATCAGAAATTCCAGCGAGCTGATGCCAGAGACTGGATTGGACAATTATGCAAAACATCTACAAGAAGTTATTTCTGCTAAAGGGGGCAATACTAGCTTCTGAGGCCAAGGTTGTAGTTACTTTTTCCACAGAGGAATATCACATCTATTGATATTTGTATTGAATAAATGATTGAACAAGCTAATTTTCCTTGTGGTTTTGTTCAAGTATATCAACTTTATTAATAGGCACTGTTTCAAAGTTGATCAAATGTTTGCTTGTCCAAATATGTCAAAAAAAACTGGGTCCAAATCCATGTAAATGGTATTAAACTCAAAGGGTTTTTTTTTTTTTTTTTGAGTTTGGTGATTTAGCATGTTACTCACATCTAAATCCTTGATAAATACTATAGGAACTTATTGAACACTGTATGAGATCAACACTGTAGGCATTATATCCAACATTTTAAGTTTTGCATCAATATTGAAATCATATTAACACAGTGGATGGCATCAAATACTGTACTTGTATGGTTCAGTTAGACTTAGTGCCATTTCGCAACTTTTATCCTTGGCATGTAATAAGGAGGATAAAACCGAACGTGTAAACAAGTATTCATATGTCAAGGGGCCGAGTTGCATCATTAACTACACCACCACGTTAGGCCGGTTTCCTCTAGGTACATAGCAATACTAGCTACAAAAACACAGAAGTATAGAAAGGCAGAGTATGGAAGACGTGTGGAAATGAGTACAGGTATACACCATAGCTATTGTTATTGTTGAAATGTGTGCACCCCTCCTTACTCATTGCTTACATCACTGAGGGTGTTTCCTGAACAGAACTTTATAGTGCACCTTCATGGAGGCACGCACGAAAGACACGACACACTCACATCACATTTTATTTAAGTCCCTTTGAAAGGGCCTCTGGCCAGCATGCCATTACTTGAGAAGTG
Source organism: Cranoglanis bouderius (assembly GCA_023630585.1). Taxonomy (NCBI): domain Eukaryota; kingdom Metazoa; phylum Chordata; class Actinopteri; order Siluriformes; family Cranoglanididae; genus Cranoglanis; species Cranoglanis bouderius. The sequence goes on from CM042561.1 coordinate 16,415,727, forward strand.
TATGAACAAATCTAATAAAGGATTATTGATTCACCAGGTTAGAGAGATTGGCATTAGAAAATTAATAGTGCAAAATGAATTATGGTCTTTAAAAGGTTTTCCTAAGACTGCAGGGTGCCTATATGTTTATGGTTATGATGATGTTGATTATAGATCCTTAGAAATGCGATTTAAATTTAATGAATGCAGATGGAGTTGATGGAAGGGATGCCAAATGCAAACATTAATATTCAAGTAAGATAGAGGGAAATCACAGCTTGTCACAGTTGAGTGAAATTTATTTTATTGTTCCTCTGAGTAAACTCTAACATAACCCTTAGACGAATGACTGTTTATTAACTCGGAAAAGTAACAGTAATACCTTGGCATACAGATTTCAACATGTTATTTGGCACATCAATGACTGATTAAAAAACGTAACAGAAAATCCAATAGAGTAAATAAAAATATAGTGCATCCAAGACAAAATCCTTTCACCACAATAGCATTCAGTTGGTTCATATTATAGTTACAATGTGCTGGGACAATAATATATATTCATTAAATGCAAGATCCACATTACATTATACTCCAAGACAATATATATATCATCAAAATCATCTCAGAACAACCATAAACCATTTCTATATACAGTGTTTGGCAAAATAACTTGTGAAAAATAAACTGAATATTTCTTGCTGGTACCCAAGATGCAAAGATAGCTGGTAATTGTTTAAAGATAGCTGGTAGAACATTCACTCAGTGCACAGTTAGTGTAATCACATTACTTATAGCACTGCTTTATATTATGGATAGCTGTGCAGAACCAATTTGACTGCTTGTGACCCTAAAGTTAATGCTGTCTCCACAACATAGTTTGCTAGGATTTAAAGGTAAACTCAATTGCATCCACTTTTAGATATGAAGGACAGCAGAACCTCTTCAGCTTTATAGCCAAATTAGTTGCACAGAGCCTTCACTTCATGGGGTCAAGAGAGCCAGTGACTTTGAAGTAGATGCCGTCGCCGGGCAGGGAGGAGGGAATGAGAGGACAGAGCCAGCTGATGTACCAGTGCTCACCCAAGCACTCACGGATGTTGCCGAGCACTCCGAGACTGTACGGCCGCCGGGTTGAATACCATTCCCTCGTCGTTTGCCCTCTCAGCATCAATGCCACGTGGAAAAAGAGGAAGGCGGAGACCAACAGGAAGCCCACCACACAGGTATCGGCGATGAAGGCGAAGGTGAAGGCTTGCGCTGTCACCTGACCTGTGATCCACAAATGAGATGGAAGATTTTGTCCAGTTTACAGTCATCTAGGTCTCAAGATGAATGGACGTGCAAAAGTTTTAGAGATACTTAACATTCAAAATATAATACACAAAAGGAGAACGTTACAAAAAAATCATAAGCCCGTCCCTCGAGGATTTCGACATTCTGCGATCGCAGAAATGAACGCAAAATCAAGCAAACTCCGCAATATTCTGAAAAGCTTGCAATTTTTCCAGAATTACTGCAGATTTTCCGCAGATTTGGGCTAAGTATCACGTGACGTCAGCACGGCATGCATTTCCGCCAGTGCCCTTATTGATTCACGTGCGTCGGACATGAGTACGCCTAAAGGTTCTCATTTACACTTGCCTGAACATCTGCTCATTACACACTCACCAGTGACCAGCATAATCCATGGCACCATGAGCAGCATGAAGCTGTGAAAGGTAACACCTTCCTTCAAGATGACGATGAAGACCTCGGCGTTCATCACCACAGCGTACAGCAGGCCAGCCCACATGAACAGCAGACAGCTCAGGAAGTAGCGGTAATTGCGGAAGCCCACACACTGGCCGAAGAAGACGCAGTGGTGATCCCGGCGCAGGACGCACACGTTGCAGTCATAGCAATGCGAGCATCGTGGAGGAGTGTGTGTCTCACAGGTGTAACAGTATCTGACAAATGGAAGAAAAAGCTTGTTCTAATAGCACTCAAAATATCCATATACACAATATGCTGACGTGTAGCCAGGGCTAAGTGAGCTCTGCTGAGTAGAGCACAGGAAATATGAGACAAATACTGTGCAAATGAAATCATGTCAATTACCTCCAACCCTGCCCCACGATATCCCCATTAAGAAATACTCCACGGATACTTGGGTTGGTTTTAAGGAACAGAGAGGCGTTCCATGTTATGCTTCCCAGCATGAAGTACTGGGCAAGCAGATGCATGGTCTTCCAATGAGCAGACCACTCAGACTCCTTCTGTGCTGGCTCCAGTGGGGCTTCCATCAAAACCAGATAGCTCACTTCAGCCGTGATGGAGAACACCAGAGTTGTATTGAGCACGATGGGCAGGTGGCGACAACCCTTCTCCAACCCACACCAAACTTTCCTCCCGAAACTGACCATCTTCACCATCTACCAGCGGTTTCTATTAAAACTCTGCTCAAGGACCAGTAACCATGTACCTAGCGTCTTGATACTGGACACTAAACTCTTACAAAACCATAACTAGTTCATAACTCTGACAGGTGTCACGCTGTACTCCAGTTTAAACTAATAAGTAATATGAGAGGGGCTGATTAATGTCTGGGACAATACAAAAAGCCTTGTAAAGCTGTCTTTCAAGTTTAGCAAGTGAGGTAAGTCAGCTAACTAGCTACAATCATGGCACATTAAGAACAGCTGCCCTGTTTCACATCGGCTTAGCCGGTTAGTGGCTACAAAATAAACGTGGAATATTTACACCGGCGTGTCGGTCCATTTATTTCTATTTTATGTTGGAAATGAGCTCTGAGAAGCTCATCGTAGGTAAAGCGCTAGTCAGCTAACTACCCAAACGATGGCACGGCACATGATTATTGTGTTACAATTTTAAGCGCCCCTTAAGAGCAAACGGTTGGGACACACTGGTTCCTACTTACAAGAAATAATGGACTTAAGCGGTTCGACAAACTGTTGATATGTCAAGCGTTTACATTCGTATAAATTTCTATATCATGACGACACGACTCACACTTTACATTCAAGCAATACCAAAGTTACTTCCCAGGTTTAAAGCCTACATTAGACCACTGTTTAATTAATAAGAACGTTACCAAAGGATCAATCACATAAATATACGGATAGATGTGTCAGTCAGAAGAGTGAAAATACCGCTCTGTTCCCACTTCACAGAGGATTCCTAAATCCCTAATCCCTAAATCTTTTAATCTGTACAGCAGTTGTTCAGGCTGTGAGGGTTTTCGCCATAACATGTTTCATGAACAGTGATGGAGAGCAGTAAAGGACATAAAAACTGGCGCTGGGCGAGTCACTTAACAAGGTAAGGTCACATTTCTCATTACAGCTACTCACCTGCCCCCCCCCCCCCAAAATGCAGAGATATATATATATATTATTGTATATACCTAATGTAATGTTCCAACTAGTCGGATAAATGTACTAAAGCACACTGATGTCTATACACTGTGATCGGTTTTGCGATTTGGAGGTTAATTTAGCTGCAGTGAAACTCATCTATATGAGAATAAATGAGAATATATTTTATTATATACAATGTTAATGAACTGGCAGAAGGGGGCGACATTAAGTAAAATACTTGCTCGTAAGGCATGAAGGTATCTAGTCCTGTCCAAATCGAGATTTTCCACCGAATCCTGCCTTCTGAGGTGCCTTACTTCATCTGGCCAACGTTGGTTTAACTACAACGGCCATCTCTGTGTCATGGCACACACATTTTGGTTATACAGCAGTTTACAGAGACCTCAGTATCTCGGCTCAGGATGGGCCTAGCTCCTTGGAACAAAAATTGATCTCTAGAGCATATTACAAGGTACATGTACATATATAAACATTTTATGTGAATATATAAACATTTTACGTACATATATAAACATTTTGCACATTCTTATTCCTTAGACTTAGAGCATAAGTCCAAATGTAACGCTCAAGATTGCTCACAGTTCCACTTAAGTAACGTAAAATTTTACTTCAAAAACTGTCAAATTATTGCCTATTATAAAAAAGAAAATTGAAAAACATTAAATTAAGTCTTATAATATAGCATAAGGGTTCACTGGTAAATGCAGTGAACATTACATTTTCGACATAATCCTTTATCTTTTTTTTTTTTTTTTTTGTCAAAATGTTCAGCATTTTTCCTTGTTTTTTTCTTCTAATATATACAATATAGATAGATAGATAGATATTACTTATTTAATGATAGTCGGAGATAGATTGATAGATTTATTTTCACGGTAATGAACTATTTACTGTGAATCCAAACGTTCAAGTAGAGAGTTCAATGTAGAACTTGCCACATATGCAATTCCTTCTCGACCCACTAGGGGAGCTCGTCCCACAGTCTGAACACATCTGCCTAGTGTCTAGAGTTCAATCTCCACCTAAAAGATCTACTTCTATCCTATTATAATTATAATTATATCCAAGATGCTGCAGAATTATCAAATATAGCTATGTTTTCAATGTTACAAGTTACTCAATCTGGAATAAGGGATTTGGAAAATAAGAAAAATATATTTTCTATCCTAGACAACGACCCATCAGGAGTGGAACCAAATGTGTACACTGCTGCCAAATATCTACCAAACCATATTCTTCACACATACTGTATACTACCAAATAGGGCATGAAAGTGATATCATCTGTCATTTTTTAGAATAAAAAAGCACCTAACAACATGAACTAGATTAGAATAGTACAGTGCTGTGAAACATGATTTCTTTTTTATAATGAAACCTAAAATACTCTAATCTTTTATTTCCCAAATTAAAGTAAATATTTTAATATTCATTTACTTATAAGACACACAAGGCACCAATGGTCAAATAACAAATTATATTTTTTCAGGCTTTGAGATTAATTTGAGAATAATTAGTATGTATTTATCTAGGGTGTTGGGGGAATTTGTAAACGTACAGTCTCCAAAATCAACTTGGGTAAAACTGGAGCCAGTTCTTCAGAATAATCCTTAGAGAACTCAGTTCCTGTAGTCTCTTCTTAAGATCTTAAGAAGATCTACTTAAGTATTTTTCCAGTATGGTTATATCACTATCACAGATCTGATCTTTTCGTCTCTAGCAGTTGATTGACTTCCTAAAGTTGTAAAGAAAAGAAGAACAGATTTTTTGGAATACTTTTATATAATATACTTTTGATTGATAAAGATTAGCCTAAAGGTTGCCATGAAAAGAATCTCTTTTATAGACCAGAGTTTCTCCCTAATTTAGTCTTGCCCAGTTCCCACCCACCAGTTAGGTTTACCTTATCATATGACAGTTACCAATACGGGAGGTTGAGGGCTATCACATGCTTCCTCCGAGACACATGAAACCAGCCAACCGTGTCCTTTTGGACTGCTGCTCAAGCAACGTAACACATTTGGAGGAAAGCGCTAGCCGCCACTTTCGCATGCATGAGCACACGAACACCCATGATTTACTGGTGTTACTTTGATTGATAGGGGAGAGACTGTATGCCACCCTTCCCTCCCATTTCGACCCGTGATCATGTGACATGAGAATGTGAACCGCACCACAAAACATTGATTTGAAATAAATGCTTGAGACGACCTTGAAACATCGGTATGGAGCATCCCCCACTACTAATTAAATTCTTAATAAGTTATAAGATTGATTTTGAATAAGAGTGCTTTTCCATTCTAGAGACGTATGCTGAACTCTTTGCTCTAAACGTCCTTCTTGACGATATGAAGGAACCTTTAGCTTTGTGCTTAATATGTCATCTAATTGAGTCTGTGAGCTCTAAAGCATCTGCCTCTGATGAATTATTCCGTTTTACTGTGTAGCATTGTGGTCCTGGATAAAACGGCTTTTTCCTCACCTCTTTTAAGTTTAGCTATATGGCTACAGATACTCCTCACACGTTTACCTGTTTCGTACTTCAGCAGTTCCCAATATTTTCATAACGATTTAAGTAGAGGTGAATTAAGCTTTCTCTAGGGCCTGCACTCTGTGGCTGGCTTCATGTGTCTGAAAAGAAGCACTTCTAGTACTAGCCCTTCACCTCCCCCCTTGGTAGCTGCATTGGAAAATTTGGGGCAAAATGGGGTAAAAAATAGACGAGCAGGCATGGAAAAGTACTGAGAAATTGTATTTAAGTGAAAGTATAGGCAGCGTGTCAAAGTCGTAATTAAAAGTGGAAGTATCCAGCGCTGAAATGAAAGTAAAAATGTTGCTACTTAAATGTACTCAAATATTAAAAGGTTTATGTTTTTAACTAATGAAATTGAGTTAACTGCATGTTTGCAAGTGAAAAGTAAAACCGTTAGAAGATTATTTTCGTTTTAAAGACTGAAAACATTATTCAGTCTGTACACCTGCATGTCTTATGCATGACAAACTCTGCATTGTTTGCTAAAGAATATACCAGAAGTAATATCGTGTAAATAACCACTATTTACCATTGGCTAGAATTTGCCTTGCTGACTAGCAAATTATGTTAGCTACCAGAATTGATGTTAGACTAAACTGCCATAATAAGGTAACTTATTTAAATATAGCCAGTTATTGTTAACAAATTAGCAAAACCAAACTCAGCAAATTAGATGAAGATGAAAGATGCCTAATTGTATATATGAGTTTTTGTTTTCTTCAGCATATTGAAACTTTTTACTGAGCTAGGGCCAGGGGTGATCGTCCTCAGGTTCGACACTGTGGTGGGAGTGGCTTATCCATCTTCAGATGCACATGGTCAGCTATAGCACTAACTAGAATGTGTACCATGTGAAGGTCACAGCAGATGATGAATTGGCGTGATTCTTGACAGGTTTTCGGGTTTTGTAATGAGCACTTTGAAGGTCTAAATAAAAATGTACAGAGAATTAAAAAGTTTTTTTTTCTTGGAAATGTACTTAAGTAAGTACAAGTATTCCATTTCAATAATACTCAAGTACACCAAAAATACATAAGTATAGTCACAAAATGTATTTTCTACCCCTGGACATTAGTCAAGTGCACTTTACCTATCCGATTATGCCCCTTCACCTTCTTTTATGTGTGTGTGCAGTAGCAGGGTCGCTCTGCTGCGGTATGAGTTGCGGGAGCTGAGTGAGAGAGAGCGTAAGGCGCGAAAACATAACCAGAAACTATTGCAGGATTTCCAGAGAGCACAGAACACCCTCAGTGACTTGGTGGCTCATACTGAAGCCATGAACACCATAAGGGTCAGTAAACTTGTAAACATACAACTGCCATTTGTTCACATAGTGTTTTCAGTGTCTCTGAGGAATTAAATGTTTTTATTATTAGAACAGATTATAAAGGTCATGGTGGCCCATTAGAACCAGGCCTCTTTCTGTTTGTTTTTTTTGCTGGACTAACTCACATTTTCAATTTTAAACAGATGGAGTATGAGAGGTACCTGGAGGAGAACTACCTTAAATGGCAGCAGAAGCTGCAAGACGAGAGGTTGTCAGAACAGCGAAAGGTACTTTTAGTAGTTCTTATATGTTTTAATCCGATATATATTCTGGATGCTTTAGGACCAAGGATCTTTAATCTTATTTGCAAACAGCCAGTGTAGCTGCATTCATACCCACCAAATAAGAGCCACGGATAATAATCCATTGAAGATTGGAGAGCACTGCTTTAAGAGGGTGACTTTACTATGGATGCACCACTATCTTACATACACCATAGGGTTTTAAGATTAATCATTCAAAATGTTTTGTATTTTTTTTATGTGGGTCCAGATGATAGGACAGCACCTAAAGGCCTGCACACCACAGACGGAGGAGGAAGGTCAAAGGATAGATAGAGGGAACAAGCACCCTTTTAGAATCATCCCTCCTTCAGCCGTTTCTCCTGACCCATCTCATTGTCCCATCTTTAATTCCCTTCCACACATGTCTGACCATAGAGATAATATGGCAGAAGGTAAAAAACTGCAAATCACAACACTCTTAGAAAAAGAATTGATAAATAAAAGGACCTACAGCATTTCAGACTGTTAAGGGTTCTCACAAAGGGACAAGCTGAAGAATCCTTACGGATTCTAGACTTAACCTGGGACTTTATTGAGAGTGTACACTATATGGCCAAAAGTTTGTAGACACCTAATCATCAGACCCATATGTGAGCCTTCCCAAGGTTGGAGTGGAAGAACTCGAGTGGTCTGCACAAAGCCCTGACCTCAACCCCACTGAACACCTTTAGGATGAACTGGAATGTTGACCGCACCCCAGGCATCTTCACTCCACATCACTGCCTCACCTCACTAATGCTCTTGTGTCTGAATGTGAAAATCCCCACAGCCATGATCGAAATTCTTGTGGAAAGCCTTCCCAGAAGTGTGGAGGTTATAATAACAGCAAAGGGGGACTAAATCTGGAATGGGGTGTTCACAAAGCACATACATATTGGGGTGTGATGGTCGGGTGTCCACAAACTTTTTTCCATATAGTGTATGTCATGCATGGAGATGTATTTTACTTAGCATTATGTAATTCATTTAAGCCTTGCAGTTGCAGATGCAGTTGATTATGTGGTGATTTTATGTGTTTTGAGCACCAATGTGTTTACTTTCTGTTCAAGTCCCAATAGCTAGGCATGCTTTATTCCACCCAGGCAGCAAACAAAACATGCAAGGAAACATCCAAAATTCCATCCATTCTTCCTTTCCCTCTATGTGGTTAACTCAGTTACAGCCTCAAGTAACTGAACCGGAGCACAGTAACATCTCCAAGAACACCAGAAACATCCAGAATGTTCATCAAGCTTTGAATTCATCTTTGCTTGACCCCAACCTATTTTCCGGTGATCCACTCCACAGTCTTTACTCAGTAGTCCCGCAAGACCCTTCTTCCTATGAGCATTCGAGGCAATATCCAAACCCCGGGGCATCTGGGAGTGGAAGGTTTAACCTGAGAGTTCAGTGTCCCACTGATTGTCTGCCTTCGATTAATGGGGATAAGGAGAGGAGAGAAGAAGAAGGAAGACAGAAAAGGCAAGAAGCGTCATCAAACTCTCAGGGTGAGAATCATCACACGCAGAAGCAAAGGAAGAACTTGAACAGCAGTGACACTAATCCAGGTAAGGCAAGATTACACTCCTCCTATCAACCAGTATTTGTGTGCAGTAATAGTAAAGTCATGAATTAAAGTAAAGTCATAAAATGCAAAGTTTTTGTTGTGTTAACTGTAATTATGCTTGGGAAGGTTTTTTTGTGAAGAATTTAAATATTTAAGCCCCAGTTAGGAAATACAGACAAAATGGCAGGCTCTGACAATAAATAAAGCAATGCCAAGTCTGCAGTTGTATGGCACTATGTCAGTATCCAACAAAAAATTGTAAAAGATTAGAATCTATGGAGGCTCGTGGTGTCCCAACACCTTACTAAGACACTTTACGGTGTTTTTAAAATTAATTTCTCACCCATCTGTAGTCTCTCTGTTGGTCCTATTACTCAAGGGATTGGATCAAATCATCTACAACACTGGATGATTTAAGTAAATGTAACCTAGATATTCTTCATGAATTGCAGAGACTTCTCAGATGATTTGAGCTCTGAGGTGGGATGACAAGCCTTTTTCACTGTTTGTGACCGCCACCCATGTGACCACACCCATGAATAAAACATGCATCTAAGCCAGTGTCTCTAAAAAATCTGACAATAAAAAGAAGGATATGCCGACATGTTAGTTCTGTGGCACTATATCAATATCCAACAAAAAAAAATAATCCAAAGACAGTGAAGTCCTGATCCACACAAAGCTTCCTTAGTATACCTTTTAAGTATATTTTTGCCTGTCCACAGTGAATATATCAAATTGCTACGGAGACACCAGTGAAAGCAGTGATCTGTCCTCTAAAGCTGTCAAAAGCCTTCCTACTGAAGTTCAGAGGAGACGAAAAAAGAAGAGAAGAGAAGAAAAACAGCCACACAACACAGGGAAAGATGCTGTGTCTCAGGGGTCATCCTCAATATCAGACTGTCAGTCTGTTCCAAACCACAAGAAGCACAAGAGAAATCAGCAGTCTAATGGGAGAAAAACTGCCTTCAAGACTTCTAAAGCTGCTGTAGATTCTCCTCAACAGTTAGTGAAAGAGAACAAAGACGATGCTAACCCGATTGAGGGAACACTCACAAGCATTATCTGTACAGTTGAGCCAGGAGGGATGCAGAGACATGAGAAGAAGGAAGAGAAAGAGAAAGAAGAAGAGATATTAAGTACTGGAGCGAAGCGAGTGAATGAAGTGGCAAACAGATATTCAACTGAGAATCAAGAGAAGAGAGCAAGTCTGTGTGAAGAACAGGATAAAGAAGGAGAGGTTGAGGAAAGATACAGAGAGCAGAGCAGTACAGATGAAGAAGAAGCACAGGAGGAGGAACCTTTAAGAAGCAACACATCTGTTAAGGAATCCCTTCTTGAGGAGGTGGAGTCTGTGAGAGAAAGTGAGGCAGAGGAAGGAGGAACAGGAGAAGAGGAGGAGGAAGATGGAGAGCAGGGAGATGAAGATGAGAAGAGCAGAGCATCAGGAAGAAGGAGCAACGAGGATGATTATGAATCTGATCAAGAAGGAAATTCCAATGGAGTTTTGGTATCGGGTTCAGAAAGAAGCATCCAGGACAGGTAGGGTATAAAACTTTCACCATACAGGCAATACGTGCTTCTACTAATCATACTGCTTCCTGATTAACCCCTGAATAATTTTTTTTAGTCTCAGAGAGTTGTATAAAGATGAGACTGAAGATGATCTGGCTGAGAAGGAGGCAAACATAGAGGATGATGAGGATGGGGATGTTGATGATGAGGATGATGTGATAGTAGAAAAAGCATCCGTATGGTCATGTCATCCTGTTTTTGAAGATACTAAATATGATGATGATGATGGTGATGAAGATGGTTATGATGATGATGATGATTATGATGATGGTGATGATGATATTGAAGGTCTTCTCGCACCACAGAACAACTCTCTTCAACACCAGTAGGTATTTTCACATGTAATCGTATTTTATGTAAAACAATAAATGCTGTATTTGTTTTTGTTTTAACTGTAGAGCACTTTTGTTTTTTTGATACAGGGCAGATGAAGCAGAAGAAATACTCAAATCAAAAGGTGATAGTAAATGTCAAAGCCATGCTCTCATTGTGTAATTTACATGAAATCATTCGTCATGGGCACTTCATTTTAGACCTACATGTTAGACATCATTCTACACCACCATCATCAAAACACCAATGTAGGGAATATGACTCCCAATTGGGAGCAATCCCGAAAGCTTCAAAGGTTTGTAAAACCTACTGTATGTCAAAGTTCTTTTTGGTGTCTCATAGTGGCCCAACACCCTTCTGAATCACTATATTGTTTTTTACTTTAATTTGTTACCTGTCAGTAGGTATTTGGTCAAAACACCTACAACACTATAATGATGATCTAAGCAAACATGACCTAGATATAATTAATGAATTCTGCATGAATTACACAGGAGTAAGGGACCTCTCAGAGATGTGATTTGATGTCTGAGTTGGGATAACAAACCTTTTTCAAGGGTTGCAGCTGCCACCATGTGCCACCTGTGTAACCGCACCCATGAACAAAACATGTTTATTGACGTATAATAATAAGTGTCTGTAACAGAGGTATGCGTACCCCTGGGGGTGTTTGGAGGTACTATAAAGGGTGCTTAACAAAAAAGGAAAATCCTGACTTTTCAGGGGAAAAAAGCAAATAATACAGATTTTTTTTTATTTTATTTATTTTTTTTTTTACCAGAAACAAAATAAATGTGCTAACCCCATTTCCATAAAAGTGGGCAATAAAAACAAAAATCTGTGATTTGTATTTGATGCCTTCAACACACTCCAAAAAATTGGGACAGAGGCAAAATAAAACTGAAAGGTTTATAGAATATTCAAGTAACACCATTTTGGAGGATCAGGTTAACAGGGAAGGGTATCAGGATTGGGCATAAAAGGAGCATCCACCAAAAGCTCAGTCTAAGCAAGCAAGGACGGGTCGTGGCTCACCACTTTGTGCCAAACTTTGTGAGAGAATTGTCAGTCAGTTCAAAAAGAACATTGTTCAACACAAGATTGCAAATAATTTAGGTCTTTCACCATCTACGGTGTATACTATTGTGAAAAGATTCAGGGAATCCGGAGAAATCTCATTGCAGGGCAAGGCCGGAAACCACTGTTGAATGTCCTCAGGTGGCACTGCCTGAGAAATCGGCATGCTACTGTGATAAATATAACTACTTTACACAGTCCACCGCTGCATCCAGAAATGCAACCAGAAACTCTATTACGCAAAGAGGAAGCCACACATCAACTCTATGCAGAAACGCCGCCAAGTTCTCTGGGCCCGAGCTCATCTCAGATGGACTGAAAGGCAGTGGAAACGTGTGCTGTGGTCAGATAACTCCATGTTTCAGCTTGTTTTTGGGAAAAACGGACGTCGAGTTTTCCATGCCAAAGATGAAAAAGACCAACCCAACTGTTATAAGCGAAAGGTACAAAAGCCAGCATCTGTGATGGTTTGGGGGTGCATCAGTGCCCACGGCATGGGTGACTTGCATTTGTGTGAAGATACCATTGACGCATATATTGGGATTTTAGAGAGACATATGCTGCCATCAAGGCAACGTCTTTTCCCAGGAAGTTCATGGTTATTTCAGCAGGACAATGCCAGGCCTCATTCTGCACATGCTACAACAGCGTGGCTTCATAGACACAGAATGCGTGTGCTTGACTGGCCTGCCAGCAGTCCAGATCTATCTCCTATGGCGCATTATGAAGAGGAGTATCAGACAATGGCAACCAAGGAGTGTTGAGCAGCTGGAGTCTTGTATCAAGCAAGAATGGGCACAAATGCAAAACTGCAACAATTAGTATCCTCAGTTCCCAAATGATTAAAAAGTGTAATTAAAAGGAAGAGTGATATAACACAGTGGTAAACATGCCTCTGTCCCAACTTTTTTTGAGTGTGTTGAAGGCATCAAATTCCAAATTTGTTTATATTTACAATTAAGTTGGTCAGTGAAAACACTGAATATCTCTTCTTTGTACTTTTGTCAGTTAATGTTTCAATTAAATTAATTCAATTAAAGTTTCAAGAGACTTGACAAATCACAGATTTTTGTTTTTATTGCATTTTAGAAAAAATCCCAACTTTTATGGAAATGGGGTTAGTAATTAGAATTACAAATATAATTAAAACAGCAAGTAACTAGTTATAAATTACTGCACACCAGGACTGGCTTTATAATGGAACACAATTTGTCACCATAGGGTATGACATAATCATGAATAATATGTGCTGCAACAAAAATTGACAAGTGGCTTATTAAAATAAACAGATGATGCACCTTCTACAAATGGCAATACAAGACCAGCTAAAACAGGAATCAAGACTGAAAGTCAAAATTTTAAATTCAATATGGATATACAGTGCCTTCCACTAATATTGGCCCCCTTGGTAAATATGAGCAAAGAAGGCTGTGAAAAATTGTCTTTATTGTTTAACCTTTTGATATTTTGTTCAAAAAATTCACAAAAAAACTCTGCTCTCATGGATATCAAACAATTGCAAACACAACACAGGTTTATCAAAAAAAATAAATCTTTGTTAAATATAGGTGTGCAACACCCCTGGGAATTCATATGAGAAAAATATATTTGAAGTATATTCCCATTGATATTTTAATTTTATTTAGTACACCTGGGTGACTAGGAACAGGAAGTTGTTCAACCATGACTTCATGTTTCACAGGGGTATAAATATGAGGTAACACACAGGCCAAATTCCCTTAGTCATTCATAACAATGGGTCAGATCAAGGAATATAGCTGTAATGTGCAGCTTCACAAAATGAGAAGTGGCTATAAGAAAATAGCACAAGCATTGAAAACACCCATTTCCACCATCAGGGCAATAATTAAGAAGTTCCAGTCAACTGGAAATGTTATGAACCTGGAATTGGACGTGTGTCTATATCGTCTCAACACACTGTGAAGAGGATGGTTCGAGTGGCCAAAAAATCTCCAAGGATCACAGCTGGAGAATTGCAGAAGTTAGTCGCGTCTTGGGGTCAGAAAGTCTCCAAAACTACAATCCGAAGTCACCTACATCACCACAAGTTGTTTGGAAGGGTTTCAAGAAAAAAGCCTCTACTCTCATCCAAAAACAAACTCAAGCGTCTTCAGTTTGCCAGACACTACTGAAACTTCAAATGGGATCGGGTTCTATGGTCAGATGAAACCAAAATAGAGCTTTTTGGCAATAAACACCAAAGGTGGTTTTGGTGCACACAGAAAGGTAGCCATATGGAAAAGTACCTCATGCCCACGGTTAAATATGGTGGTGGCTCTTTAATGTTTTGGGGCCGTTTTTCTGCCAGAGGACCTTGACATTTTGTTAGGATACATGGCATCGTAGACTCTATCAAATATCAACAGATATTAAATAAAAACCCGACTGCCTCTGCCAGAAAGCTTAAAATGGGTTGTGGTTAGATCTTCCAGCAGGACAATGATATGCATTGTTACATACATACATCAAAATCAACACAAAAATGGTTTACTGACCACAAAATCAAGGTCCTGCCATGGCCATCCCAGTCCCCTGACTTGAAACCTATAGAAAGGCTGTTGTATGAACTGAAGAGGAGAGTCCACCAGCGTGGACCTCGAAATTTGAAGGATCTGGAGAGATTCTGTATGGAGGAATGGTCTCAGATCCCTTGCCATGTATTGTCCAACCTCATCAGGCATTATAGGAGAAGACTCAGAGCTGCTATCTTGGCAAAGGGAGGTAGCACAAAGTACTGACTAAAAGGGTGCCAATAATTGTTGCGCACCTATATTTAACAAATATATATATATATATATATATATATATATATATATATATATATATATATATATATATATATATATATATTTGTGATAAACCTGTGTGGATTGAACATCTGTAGGATGAGCATTACTGCTTAGTGAGAAAAGCATGTTGAACCAGTTAAAAATAACTAATAAAGGAAAAAATAAAGAGTGAAATGCGAATCAGTTAGTTGTGCAACATTGCTGCAGACATGTAGTCAGACCCATTTGTTCTAGCTTAAATAAACTAAGAGGGTGCATGGTGGCTTAGTGGTTAGCACGTTTGCCTCACACATCCAGGGTCGATAGTTCAATTCCTTCTGCGGCCATGTGTGTGCGGAGTCTGCATGTTCTCCCCAGGCTTTGTTAGTTTACTCCAGTAACCCCCACCCCCCACCCCAAATACATGCATTGTAGGCAGATTGGCGTGTTCGTAATGTGTGTGTGATTGTGCCCTGCGATGGACTGACACCCTGTCCAGGGTGTCCCCACCTGTGCCCCATGCTCCCTGGGATAGGCTCCAGGTTCCCCGCGACCCAGTAAGAATAAGTGGTATAGAAAATGGATGGATGTTTTCATAAAGTATTTGTATAGTTTCATAAACTATTTGCTTCTAAACCTTAGTTCTGTAGTAAAGGATACTTTAATATTAAAGGTAATTAAATTCGGGAATAGGTTTCAACTCATCTTAGCCTATCCAGTTTAATAGCAAAATACAGCCTGTTTTAGATTCTGTTTCTCATTTCAAGCTTTAAATCTTTTCATATTCTTTAAAATGTTTCGTATTCTTTCAGCAAAATTTTTTTTTTTAAATAAATGCTACGAATCTGAACAATTATCTGCCAATCCAGTAAAATTATTAAAAGCTTGAAATTAGGAAATACTAGATACATTTCATTATATTCAAGATATTTTGATTTTGCTGTAATTTCTTACAGTGTATAATAACAACATAATAACAAGCTTTTTTTAGAGCACACAGTAAGCACATTTACAGTGTTCTCTGTACAGTCATGTGAAAAAATAAGTACACCCCATGGAAATTGTTGCCTTTTTTGACATATTTGGTCAAGCAAACATTTGATCCTCTTTGAAACAGTGCCTATTAATAAAGTTGATGCCCTATCGAATGACACATAAAATTGGCATTTTGTAGTAAATTTAAATTAACAAAAAACAGATCAGCCACAAGGAAAAAGTAAGTACGCCCCGACATTTCTCACAACTTCAAATCCATAAAATTAGAATCAGGCGTTCAAGATTGGGTTGCCAGTGATTAGAACCTGTTCAGGGAGTGCAGGTGGAACCAGTCGTATTTATATCCCTCTCACATCTAGCCCAAGAGCAGACCATCTGATGCTAAATGAAGTCTCCAAGAACGCCAACATTTAATCGCAGGATCTGCTAGTAAGTCTTGCAACTGTTGGTGTCAAATTGCATGCTTCTATAATCAGAAAGAAATTGCACAAATTTGACCTCCATGGGAGGCGTGCCAGGAAAAAGCCTTTGCAAGACTACAGTTTGCCAATGAGCATATAGGCAAAGACCAGGCCTTTTGGAATAATGTGCTCTGGACAGACGAATCAAATATAGTGTTGTTTGGCCACAGTAACAGCAGACATATTTGGCACAGACCAAAGACAGCTTTTCAGGAGAAGCCGTGAAGTACGGTGGTGGAAATGTTATGGTTTGGGGTTGCTTCACTGCCTCAGGGACTGGACAGCTTGCATTCATTGATTCAACTATGAATTCTATTAACTATAGACCTTTCAACAGGATAATGATCCTAAGCACACTAGCAAATCCATCAAGGAATGGCTCAAAAAGAAATGGAGGGTTATGGAATGGCCTCGTCAAAGCCCTGATTTGAATCCCATTGAAATGTTGTAGGGAGATTTGAAACGGGCAGTACATGCAAGAAA
This sequence comes from Cranoglanis bouderius, assembly GCA_023630585.1. Taxonomy (NCBI): domain Eukaryota; kingdom Metazoa; phylum Chordata; class Actinopteri; order Siluriformes; family Cranoglanididae; genus Cranoglanis; species Cranoglanis bouderius. The sequence continues at coordinate 16,432,486 of CM042561.1, forward strand.
ACCTCCAAATATCTTGCAACTGAAAGAATATTGCATGGAAGAGTGGTCAAAAAATTCCAGCAAGCCTGGTGGGCATTTATGCAAAATGCCTACAAGGGGGCAATACTAGCTTCTGAGGCCAAGGGTGTACTTACATTTTCCAGAGAAGAATATCACATCTATTGATATTTCTGTTGAATAAATGATTGAAAATGCTAATTTTCCTTGTGTTTTTGTTCAAGTGTATCAACTTCATTAATTAGGCACTGTTTCAAAGTTGATCAAATGCTTGCTTGTCCAAATATGTCAAAAAAGCCAACAATTTCCATGGGGTGTACTTATTTTTTCACATGGATGTAAGGTCAGAAATATTCACTCAGCAGCTATGTATTAGGATTGCCTTCCAAATCTGTAGTATAGCCTCTTGGTTGCTTGGTGTTTTCTTTTATGTTCAGTGTATTTATTAATTATCTGTTTTAACCCAGGTTTGCACAGTGATTCAGAAGAAAATGCACAAGGTAAAGATGAGCCAGTGGATTCTGGTGATGAATTTGACCATTTTTACGATTAGGCTCCACTTGCAATCCTCACTGGAGATGAAGGTGAACTCATCAGTGACAAATGATAAGAAGAACAAACATTACTTCAGGGACATCTTAATAGATAAAAAAAAGTCTCTCATATCTGCCTGCAATAGGACTGAAGCTCCAGCAATTCTGTGCTTTCAGGATATGAAGAAGGTTTATAACCTATACAGCAAACACAGACAAGCAGACTGAAAGATTAATAGAGAACAACACAGAGAATTACAAAGAGATGAAAGAGGACAAACCGGTGCAGGGAATCCCTCAGGCTTTTATGTCATTTGCTGGGAGCTTATCGGCTTGCCTGAAAGAACCACAGTACTGTCACTGTGTAAACACAGGTGGGTCTGCTCGGGCGACAGAAAGAGAAAGAGAAAGAGATATGATGGAGAATAATAGAAAAAAGGGAATAGATCACAATGGATGACATTAAATGAAAAGATAATTGTGAGAGAGAGGCAGACCTGTGAGGAGAGAACGGATCATCTCCTCTTACACAGCATGCAGAAACTGCATTTCCTAATTCTGAAATATCCACAGTGTGTTATGTGTGTAATTTGAATGTAGCAAGGGTTTGAATGCTTTCATATTTAGATTGGAAGCACAGTCTACGGGAGGAGGGTGAGTTGGAGTTCGGGCAGTGAGAGGAGGCCGAGTGAGGGGGTAATGGGGCTGAGCGATGGCTGTTTAAGCGATGGCTGTTTGAACAGGCATGTTTGCATGGATGAAAAGGGACAGAGGGACGCTAGCAGAGATGCACATTAACAGACAGCCGATGAAAAAAGGCTGCCACTGTGTAAACTGCACCGGCCCAGTCTTTCCTTCTGGTGGCCATGACAACGCTGCAGAAGCTACTCTTTGCCCAGTCACATGCCCTCCTTTTGACATGAGGAACAAAACGTCTCCAATGTGGCAAGTCAAAGCAGACATTTTGAAACCGTTACTGCTGTAAACCAACTGCTACAACATTGTCCTGTCTCACTATTTTCCTGAATAGCAGCACACATTCTGTAATGTTATATTATTTTAGCTGAAAATTATATTTACTATAATCAGTGCATGCCGTTTTATTAAGCCACTTTTAGTCTTGATTGAAAATGGAATGAATGATATCTGTAACAGCAATGCTACAGTGGAATAAAGTAGCATCTAAGTGATTATATGCATTTATGTAAGAATATTTTCTATAGCATGTAAACTCTTATTTAGAGGTGTTTTTTTTTTTTAAAGCTGAAATTTCTATATACTGTATAAGATAAAGAAAATTTGAAAAGGCAGAATAGTGTTCTGGCTTCAAGAAGTACAAAATAAAATATTCACTGTAATTTACTTTATCATTCTATACACTTCAATCAGCTTTACTTTTTTCTCTGATCTGATTACTTGAGTATCTGATTAGTGCCATTTTGTGGGACTGCAATGAATTGAAGTAGCCCTTTTTGGGCCTTCCCTACCCACACCCACAGGAGTGCTCCAAACTGAATTCTAGACTGAAAAAGCCTGAAGTTTTGACATCCAGTTGGTCAAATGTACATTTCATTATTATAGAGGCCTATTGAACAAATCCAACTCAGAACCCAAAGCACATGCTATTTAAAAAAAAAAAAAAAAAAAAAAAAAAACATTTTATAAATCATGGTTTATAAAGCAGGTCACTATTCAGTTTTTTCAAACTGTAGATATAAGAGTGAAGAATGTAAGTCTGGACCTGATGATGAGTCCTAAGGGTTTAAGGGGTTAATCAAAGACAATCTCTTCATCAGTCATATCCGTGTCCACCACAATGTGGAACTCACAGTGTGGCAGTCACAACTCAAAGCTCATGAACTCCTCATCCCTCACTCTTTCTTTGTGGATTGAACACACACAGAGGAGCCCATGGCCTCTGCTCAGATCGCTGTGGGTGTCCTGGTGCCCCTGCTGAGGAAGACACTGCATTGGGGAGGTCTGTCGTTAAAGCTGGTGTCATCCCTTTGTCCACATCCACTTGTACACAATGCGGCTTTCCCAAGATACAAAGCTTAGCACAGGAGGGGTGGAAGGAAGGTCAGGACCTTTTGAATAACCTTCCCGGCATAGCCATGTAGCAGAATGAGATGCCACACACTAGCCGTGCTACATCATTTACTCACCTATCCTGGATATTACCTCCATGCCGCATCTTAAATAAAGAAATTTTGCTTATTTCGGTGTATAAGTGAATGTAAGTCATGGTGTGCTATTGGTTTCCTATATTCCTGCTCATATCTTAATGGATGTTGAATGGACTTATGCATTTATTTAGTTACTGTACATTTATATTTAAAATACCACTGTTCATGAGAAAAATAAAAATGTGAAAATGGTGACTAGAGATTCTGCTACCTTGTGCCTAACTAAATGTCTAACCAAATGAGTATCTAACAAATTGACCAAACAGCAGTGTGTATCAGCATTTCAACAAATATTTATCATTCACAATTCCATACGCTTTAAATTCCACTGAAATATGAATTACCTCTTTTGCGTGACCAGCGATTTAAAAAAAAAATAAAAGTGCCTATTCGACAGATATATGTCGATGCTCCATTGATTTGCTTGCCTTTCTTGTGAAGTCGCTGGGCCCCACTTAGCTTCCATAGAGTCAGTATTAATCCTAGTGGCTAAAAATGAGAACTGCAACAAGTGCTACTAGAGGTCCATTGGGGCAGGGTCTTCTCTGCCCCATGCTCATAAAAATTCACTAGAGAGTAGCCTATAGCATAAGTCAATTGTGATAACCTCTCAACTTCATTTTGTTTGAGGCTATGTTATTTATAATGTCATCCTGTCCCAATAAAATCTATGGTCTCATGCTGCAAAACAGCAAAATCGTTCAGATATGGAAATGTTCATTTAAGGTCTATAACATCAAATACAACCACAAAGACTTCAGTAATATCTGGTCCATGACAACATTGAATAAAAATTTATTTTACTTTATTTATGAGGAAACCTAGCGACCGATTCATGAGTCCTGTCAAAATATAACTATGTCAAACACATTTGCATTCAAGGGCAGGTTTATTATCTAAAATTTAAATTTATATACAGTATTTTCAAAAGGTCAGTGAAAACACATAATTAGCACTTCGGTAGCACCGACAAATGGGTAAACTACTGCTTCAAGAGGAGCTTAAAACTGGCAGTGGGCACATGAGTCCAGAGTAGCACACCGAGTCTCCTGCATATGAGGATTCCTCCTTTCCTGTGAGATATGGATTATACTGATGAATGTTGGAGCTTGATGATGGATAATAAACCGGGTAACTCACAGGAGGCTCATAGCACTGAAAGTCCATAATTGGTGGCACAGAAAGAGGTTGGTGGAAGAAGGGTTCTCCATGAACGCAGGGCTCCAGGGGGCAGGAGGCGGTTGGCTGAAGTGTTGACATGGTGGGGCAAGGTATATTTGTTAGGTGTGCAGACGGTTCTGAGGATGGAGGAAATGGAGTCAGTGAGTGTGTGGTGTGTTGCTGAGGTGGGATATGCGAAGGTGACATGGGAGGGCAATCCATGACTGGTGGCAACACTGTTGGCATAGGAGGTTTAGAAGGCTGAGGTGGAGAGATAGACGATAAGCCTGTCGATTTTACCTCTGACGTCTTTTTCTTGCCCACTTCCTTTACTGTTTCTCTGTCTGCCTTCTTTGAAGCATGTTTAGTTGTGGATGGTGATGTTGTGCTCTGGCACCGGAAACGCTTCTGCCGGCGCATGTAGCAGCCATTTTCAAACATGTTGCCAGAGTCAGGGTGCAGAGTCCAGAAGGAGCCTTTCCCTGGAGAATCTGGGGACCTTGGGACCCGCACAAAACAGTCATTGAATGAAAGGGAGTGGCGGATGGAATTTTGCCAACGCTGTTGATTTTGCCGGTAGTACGGGAAGAGCTGGCGGATCCAGTCATAGATCTCATTCAGGGTGAGTTTCTTGGATGGTGACTGCTGGATAGCCATGTAAATCAGTGAGATGTAGGAATAAGGAGGCTTGGTGTGGTTGAAGGTTCTCCGGTACACTGATTTCAGGTCAGGAAGCTCCAGTCTATTATGATCTGTTTCAGGACATCTCTGTTGGGCTAGGACATCTGGTGCAGTCTCAATCCTTTCTGTGTCTTCTCCAGCCAGTGATTCTCTTGGGAGACTGAAGACATGATAGGGATGCTCTGGAGAGGAATATGGCCCACTGCTTAATCGCATACTGTCCGCTCCACGGTAAGCCTGAACCGAAAAGGCAAGTCAATATTAGGAAAACTGTTTGCGAGGAAATTCGTTTAAATTGTATCTTAGAAACAAACAGCATAGATTTATGAAACAGGAGTGCTATCACACTCTCAGGAATAAAGGTATGAAACTGTACTTTTGCTTGTTGGTAGGGTAGGACCATCAAGGGTGTATCTTTAATATGTATCTTTCAACTTTAAAGACAATTTAAGGTATGTAATTGCATCTTTAGGGTGACTGGTATACTTTTAAAGCTTTACTCTAAAACCCAGGTTCCCAACCCTGGTTCTGGAGTACTCTGTGTCTCATTTCAGTGTTTTCTTTGCTCTAACACACCCACTTCGACTCAGGAAAGACTGTTAATTAGCTGAATTAAATTGTTTTGTTTTTTTTATTATTATTTTTTAAAGGCAATTAAAGGTACACAGCTTGCACCTTCCCAGGCAAAAGATACATACAAAAGATGATATAAAAGATGTAGCATTGATGGTAGCACCCCACTGACAAGGAAAAGTTTGGTAACTTTATTTCTGAGTGCGTATGAAGGGAATAAAGGTATTAAGCAGGCCTATGTATGTTTTTGTTTTCTATACTTTAGTCATTGTAGACTTGAATTCAAGACGGAATCAAATGAAATGATCAGCGACGATCATTAAGCTAGTGTTTTGATTTCAGTTGGAATTCCTTGAGATTCGTGTTCCCCGTTTCATTAGAGCTCACCTCGGCTAACTCAGTGTAAATGATATTCGGGCCACCCACCCTGCCGATAACCCCGTCATTATCCCTCCCTTTCCCCCGCGTATTGTTCCTTTTTAAGTCACTCGCAGTCCGCTATATTTCTGTTTCATGTCAAAAGCAGTGACGGAGGGCTCTTTTGAGACCAGCTTGTGACCTCCGTTGTCCACTTTTTCTTTTTTTTTCTTTTTTGCGCCCTGCACATTGTCGCTCATATTTCCGCCCTTTAAGTCACTTTAGTACACGCGCTTTGTTGCACTGCGAGCTGAACAGAGCGCGCGACCTGAACTGAGAGTCAGTGAGAGAAGCGCGGAACCCTATCACAGAGTCAATCAATGAAGTACAGGCGGACCACACACACACACACACACACACACACACACTGCGCATACAAAATGTAGCCGACTAAACGTCTCGTAGGCAATTTATTTATTATTATTATTTTTGTTAAATGCAAAGTAGCCTATGTAATTGTTATTTTTAAATAAAAGTATATATTATATATATATATAATTAGTTATATTATATTATGTTATATTATATTATATTATATTATATTATATTATATAGGCCCGCAAAAAGAAATCTGATTGAATCCACCTGTGTTTCAGAAAACGTTTATTCCCCCCCCCCCCCCACGTGTTTTCACGCAGTCAATTCGCAGGAAATTATATGACGTAAAAACATGACGCCGTTTGTCATGTTGTGAAAGTCCGCTTGTTATATTAGTACATAATATGTTATGTTCGTTTTTATTGAATCAAATTAACATGCTGGTTATTGTTAGTCCTGTTTCCCATAAGTCTGCTTTAAAACTACCCGAACGGAGCTTAAAATACAACAAAATGCAAAAAATAATAATAATAATAATAATAATAAAAAATAAATAAAAACATTCAGCGGTGTAGCCTAATTTTCACCCTTTAAATAACGCAGCCCAATATAAAAGCGTCTGATAAATGAATAAACGTAAATGTAAATATAATAATTATAATAATTATGTTTACTAAGGAAAGAATCGGCAAATCATTTTTGTGTGAATAATAATAATAATAATAATAATAATAATAATAATAATAATAATAATAATAATAATTTAAAATCGTTTCTGTCCAATTGAACGCAATTGATTCGGTTTATTCGGTGTCATGTAGACAGAAATAAAACATTTCACTTGACGTTAAAGTAAACAGTCCTACCTGGCTAGTGTAAAAACTCGGCCATTCATCGCATCTCTCCTGTTTCACTCCTCCAATCATATCTTCTGCTCTTCAGGAAGTTATAGCCTAGTATGAAATTATAGGGCTATAGCGTGTTTTTTTTTTTTTTTTTAATTGTATTCTATTTTATTATTACTATTATTATTTTTTAACTTAAAAAATAATGCCCTGAAGGTTTCAGAAACCCGACTTCTCCCAGGTTTGGAGCAGGAGCAGTTTGATCAGCTTTCTAAGAGGAGCTGTGAGGTCTGAGAGCTTGTTTTTTCCTGCTCGACTCTCCCGCCCAGCTCACCGTCCTGCCCTCTGCACATTCCCATTTATTCTTTACATGTGCAATAAAATACAGTCCTGGCTTAGTGCTATTAAACAACCCCGGCAGTACAAGTGCTGCAACAACCACCGACCTGAAACAAAGTGCCAGATGTAAACAGAGACACAAAACAGGACAAACACACTTGTTTAAAAGGTTAGAACAATTCTTGGATATTTTCAGTAGACACAGAACCAGACACGGTCTTGCGATCATAAGTTTAAACACAAGCAGTCGGAAAGATCTGATTATTTAAACTCTGATGAGTCCGATCATGCGGGCTGCCGGTTATCCAAATGACGCGATTCCGATTCGCAAATGTTAAAATAATTCGATTCAGTTCTGTCTTATTTGTGTAACGCTTTTAATAACGGACACTTCAGAAATGTATAAGTGTGCATTCATAAATCTATCCCTAATGAGCAAGAGGTGATGGTAGCAGGGGAAAACTCCCTGAGATGATATGAGGAAGAAACCTTGAGAGGAACCAGACTCAAAAGGAACCCCATCCTCATCTGTGTGACACCGGATAGTGCAATAATAAATAAATAAATAAATAAATAAATAAATAAATAAAACCCTTCTATAACTGTGTACCACATGGTCAAAAAGTGCAATTGTGTAACCAGGAAATTCATTACAGTTTTCACACGAAGTCTGTTTGTTTTCTTGAACTTGTCCACTGATAATGCTGAATATGTTGGATTAAGTCTATTTGCACTTGTGGGGATAAGAAACTAGGCTATACACCGTGTGCACAGAGGTTATTTCAGAGCTCAAGAGGAGTGAAATAACTCACCTATATCAGGGTTATATTGTATTATTCGGTTTGTAGACTGTTGAGTGAGGAGAAACAGCACACGGTTTAACAGCATCACGTGACTAAACTGTCCTTAGTTCATATTGTTCTAATAAGTGAGTGGAGTCGTGTCTTTTCTTTTTTGCACGATTGAAGAAGAAAAAAAATGGGTGGATGTGGGGAGTCATGAACATTTCAACATTATATTTTCTCCACACTAGGTAGGCCATTCGTTTTGTGACCGAGAGAGAGAGAGAGAGAGAGAGAGAGAGAGAGATTTTAGATAAAAGCCAATCCAATCAAACTTACATCAGATTTTGCTGGTTAACTTAATGAGTGATAATGGGACTGGGAAAAAAAAAATGTTTAAATGCCCACATTCTTAATTCCAGTTTCTGTTCTGAGCATTTGATGAGCATTTAATAATTCATCTTCTTTTCACATGTTCAGCCTTGTGTTCATCCTGACAGGCAGCTGGCTGCTAGACTCGGGGTGTTGGGTGTCATTTTTATTGGAGCAAAGCAAACATTTACTCTGCAGGCTATTTCGACGCACCGCCTCCTCTGCACCCCCTCCCCCCAAAACTCATCAGCCTTGTACTAACAATGCCAAAACATAGCCCGCATCAGTGCTGAATAGCCTGTTAATTCTTGAACATTTAAACATATGTCTTTTTTTTTTTTTTCTTAATGTACCTGAAATGTTTGTCTTCTGTTGCAAAATACTCATCCTTAATTGTCTGTTTAAAATATTTTAAAAATGCATCTGGAAATAACATAAATAACATGAAATATATTTCATGCAGAGAAAGAAAGCTTAAACTATAATAATAATAATAATAATAATAATAATAATAATAATAATAATAATAATAATAATAATAAATCTACCACCAGAATCTATCACCTGTGTACATGGCTCATATCAAGGATAGTGGGGGGGGGGGGGGATAGTATAATAATTGTAATACTCTTTCAGTTCATTCTGTTCATTTAGTGGCTATAGATTTTGTTGTTGTTGTTGCACCATGTAGCACCATATAGATGTTTGTCATGTTTGTGGTTAATACATTATTAAGGTACATGTAAAATTCCCTTTTAGCCACTCATGTAAAAGAAAAAGAAAGTGATAATCTATTGAAATGAAACATTCTCATCACATTTATTTCAGAATGAATCTTAACCAACACCTATACATGAAAGTGCTCTTTTATTAGTTTATATGGTAGACCTGTGTCTCTACAGTAACAGCATACAGGAGGAAACTGCATGAACAGAAAGTTTAAAAGTCAGTCTGTAACAGGAGATCATACATTTGCCACAAGGATATGAATTGACATCGAACATGCAATAATAATAATAATAATAACAACAACAATAATAGTAATAATAATAATAATAATAACAATAACAACAACAACAACAACAATAATAGTAATAATAATAATAATAATAATAATAATAATAATAACAACAACAACAACAAAAATAAATAAATAAATAAATAAATAAAGTATTGGAACAGCAAGGCCAATTCTTTTTTGATGTATATTGAAGACATTTGAGTTTGATCTTAAAAGATGAATATGAGACAATAGATCAGAATTTCAGCTTTCATTTCCTGATATTTAAATCTTGATGTGTTAAACAACTTACATGGCAATCTTTAGTGGCAAACCACATAATTATTAGGTTAACAAAAGTATCGGAACAGATATTTTTAAAGTAAATAACACCAGAATTTCCAAAAGCAGCCATGCAAGCCCAAACCATGACAACACCGTGCTTGACCAGTGAGCTCGTATGTTTCAGATCATGAGAAGATCCTTTCTTTCGCCACACTTTGGCCTTTCCATCACTTTGGTTAGCGGTTAACTTTGGTTCCAGAACTTTTGTGGCTCATCTCTGTATTTCTTTGCAAATTCCAATCTGGCTTTCTGAATCTTACTGCTGATGAGTGGTTTGCATCTTGTGGTAGAGCCTCTATATTTCTGCTCTCGAAGTCTTCTTCTAACAGTGGATTGTGATACCATCTCTGGTCTTCAAATGCAGTCTTTACAGGCGAAACCCTTGTTTAAACAATCAGTCTAACAGGGCATACCTGGGCAAGAAACACCTGTCAGTCACGTGTTCCGGTATTTTTGATCACTTAATAAATTGGTGGGTTCAAACAAAAGGTGCCATGTTCTAAGTTTATTAACACATCTGTGCAAAAGTTTTAGGCACATGTAAAGAAATGCTGTAGAGCAAAGATGCCTTCAAAATAATGAAAGTAAATGTTTCTACATAAAAAAAAATACAGTAAAGAGCAGTAAACAGTAGTAAATGAAACAAAGTCAATATTTGGTGTGACAAAAAATAAAAATAAAAATAGTAGTCTCCGGTGCAGATTTATAAGGAAATGAGCTGGTAAGTTTTATTGAGCATCTTGCAGAAACAGACACAGTTCTTCTGGACACTTTGACTTTCGCACTCGCTTCTTATTTTTGCAGCAAAACCCAGCAGCCTTCATTGTGTTTTTTTTTTTTGTCTGAAAAGTGTCTCTTATGTAATATGCTGCTTTCTTTAATGACATACAAACATTTTTCTGTAACAATTAATTAATGTGCTAGAAAACTAATGTTTGGGAATCTAAAATGTTTTTTGTACTGACTTTATAATATAGACGTCATAAAATAAAAAATCTATAACAAAGTTAAAAATAGGGTGCCTAAAACTTTTGCACAGTACTGTATAATGAAAGCTGAAATTCGGATATATTGTCTCCTTTTTTAATCTCAAACTCAAATTCTTCAATGTATAGCAAAAAAAAAAAAAAATAAAAACTAAAAAAAATCAGCCTTGCCATTCCAGTATTTTCAGAGGGGACTGTACACTCACCATCCACTTTATTGGGAACACATGTTGCAGCAGTGCAATGCATAAAACCATGCAGATACAGGTCAAGAGCTTCGAGTAATGTTCACATCAAACATCAGAATGAAGAAACCATCATCAAGCATTTGCTTTGATCATCATCATCAAGCATTTGCTTACCATGTCCTCGTGGTCTTGAGTCCTGAGTCGAACAGCAGTCAGCTGGGCTCAGGAAATAATACCAGTAGTATATGAACACCCTATTAAATTAATTTTGTGTAATTTTTAAATAGAAATAATTTGACTAACAATATGCTCCCCTAGGAGTCAATGTCTTATAAATCTGACAGATTTTGCACAATACAATTTTAAGGGGAATGTATGAATGTATGGGAAAAATAAAACAGAAATAATTTGTGACAGACACTGGAGTTATTCCATAGATTTATATTTATTGATTTATGTGATTTATTTACACAGTTATTCCACAGAGTTATTATTGCATCTAAAGGTCAAAGGTTTTAAAGGGTTTTTTTTTTTTTTTTTCATTTGGGTCCATTTAGGCAATTCCTCCTGGAGCCATAGAATGGCCATTAGCTGTGAAGCCATCTCAAGTTTGAAGAATGACCTCCGCCTCACATGGAACAGCTCCTCAAGTGGGCTCACAGATGACTAGCCTCACTGATTTACCTGCTCAGTCAGTGCAATAGTTTGATGGACACACTGACAGTGCATACACACAGGAGTGTGTCGTCTGCACCCAGAAGTGGTGCAGCAGATTTGGGAAAAGCTTCACAGGCAAAGGCGGACCTCTTTGCCGATGCAGAGTCATCTCACTATTGAGTGTAGCTCTCTCTAGTGGAATGCTTGAAATGCTTCGAGTGGCTAGTCATGAAACACATAAAGAGCAGTCTTCCCACCACACTGGACCCATTTCAGTACGCATACCGTCCCAACGGCTCAACAGAGGACGCCATATCTGCTACCATTCATCTGTCTCTGACCCATCTAGATAAAAAGGACAATTACGTAAGGATGCTGTTAATAGACTTCAGTTCAGCGTTCAACACAATCATCCCACAACAACTGACAACAAAGCTGAGCCTGCTGGGTTTAAACACTTCCCTCTGCAACTGGATCCTGGACTTTCTGACCGGGAGTCCCCAGTCCGTCAGGATCGGCAACTCCACATCCAGCACCACCACACTGAACACCGGTGCCCCCCAGGGCTGTGTGCTCAGTCCACCGCTGTTCACCCTGCTGACTCACGACTGTGCTGCTAAGTTCAGTTCTAATCACATCATCAAGTTTGCTGATGACACTACAGCTGTGGGCCTCATCAGCAACAATGATGAGTCAGTATACAGAGAGGAGGTGGACCAGCTCGCAGAATGGTGTAGACACAACAATTTATCTCTTAATGTTGACAAGACTAAAGAGATGATTGTCGACTTCAGGAGAACCCAAGTGGACCACTCACCGCTGCACATCAATGGGACAACTGTGGAGAGAGTCAAAAGCTCCAAGTTTCTTGGTGTGCACATGACTGAGGACCTCTCCTGGACTCTGAACACCACCTGCCTAGTCAAGAAGGCCCAGTGGCCGTCCACTTCCTGCAGAGACCGAAGAGATCCAAACTCCCCCCTCCCATCCTCACCTCCTTCTACAGAGGGATGATAGCGTCTTGACCAGCTGTCTCACTGTGTGGTACGGGAACTGCACAGCCTCCGACCGCAAGACCCTAGAGCGAATTGTGAGGACAGCTGAAAAGATCATCGGGGTCTCTCTACCCACCGTCGACACCTCCTTCAACAACCGGATGCATCTGCAAAGCCACCAGTATTGCGGGCGACCCCTCTCACCCTTTTCACGGACTATTCACCCTCCTGCCATCCGGCAGAAGGTACAGGAGGATCCGTGCCACCACCAGCAGTTTCTTCCCTGAGGCAGTCAGATTACTCAACACGCTGCTGCCGCCCAATGCTCACCTGGGCCAGTCAAACACCTAACCCAGTAAGACTCATACCTCTGCACACTGCACTTTACATAGCTGCATCAGTCACTTTACTATGGAACTCACTTTTTTTTTTGCTGCCAGTACTACTGCTATACCTATGCTGCTACACAATAGCTTATAGTTTACGGTCTGTGTTTACAGTTTACAGTCAATATTCTGTGTATTTATTGTCCTGTGTACTTATTGTTTTGCACTCATCTCACACTGTTGTGTATCTGCACTTTATGTAGTCTTGTGTATTGTTCTGTGTTGCACCATGGTCGTGAAAAAACATCATTTCGTTCCAGTGTATACACACTATATAGAGTAATGACAACAAAAATCTACTTGACTTGACTTACCGTACAGTACGTGCTTTCACCCGTTTCACTGTTCACGTTGAGCAGAACCCAGACGTTGAACCACAGAGTTCTACTGGTGGCCCCAAAATGGTCCGCAACAACCTGGTTCCTACTGTTACTCATGCTAGTTATTGGGACTCCCTGCTGACTTCCGTTCATACTTTTTGTCACAGGTGAACGGAGTGGTGTGGCATCATAGGGCAGATTAACTGCGATACCCGTGGTTTTGGCCCCTCGGAGTGGCAAACGGCTAGATACCCTAGTACACAGGCTTTGTGCGGAATTGTTCCGGGATTGGTATGTGCCCTGCCAAGTGGACCTGGTGCGCTGCTCAATGTCTAAAGTGTCTGGAGTTACCTTGTGGCTGAACCCTGGGTCCCTGCCTAAGGTTATGTCACCCAGGTTTCTGAATCGGGCAATTGAGCTGGCTGTGATTGACCTAAATAAATTTTATTTGTTTAAATTTCACATAAATACATGCAACTCAAACAATTTCACAAACTATGACAGCATAAAACCAAAGTTAATCTCAGAAAGACAAAATGAGAACGATGTATGGAATATATATATGAGTAAAATTAAAAACCCGAATTTGCACTGCACTGCACGAACAACTCCACTCTTTCATGTTTAACTTATGTTCACAAACAAATCTGCCATTATTGTACATAATAGATGTCTATTGCAACTAAGCTCTTTGACTGATGCATCCTGTTGTTCTTATTCTGCTGCAAGACATAACAGAGGTGAGAAGGATATTTAAGGTTTTTTTCCCCAATACGTTTATGATTATATTAAATTTATTATTAAATATTCCTTCTTTGGAACAAATGCTGACATCAATAGTAAATCTCAAGTCAAGTTTCAGTTAGATATTTTTTTGTTTTTTATTTCATGGAAATACAATGCAATTTTCAATCCATTTGCACAACCATTTGTTGTACATTTCATTACGTTTTTCCTTTTTCTATTTTAAAACACTTGATCACTTGTACAACAATATGAACAAAAATTCATGTCACAATAAGATCCAAGATGACAATAAGTTACACCCGTCATGCCAGCATTTAAAAGCAAAGCCTCAGAATTTTCATTTCATTTTTATCATTAAACAATTGAAGCCCCCCCCCCCCCCCAAGGCGCAAGGAAAACTGTGTATGTGAACAGAGACTTGGAAATGGAACCCTTACTTTACTAAGTACTTTAAAAGAGAAAGGTATGTAAACGATCCTGAACTCAGGAAAGACACGAGTTCATGAGGATCCACTCACAACAGTAGCTTTAGGTCTTATAACTGTCCTTATGTACAGAAAATTGAAGTTTAAAGGTCATTTTCACCTAACAATGTGTGCCGCGGCATATGATGGGAAACACCCCAATTCCGAAATCTCGGATGTTTCCTGTAAATGAACTCAAGAGGTATTTTAAAAGAAATCCTTCATCCTCCATTGCAACACAACTGTGAAATTTAGATTATGTGAGTTCACAATGCTAAACATTTCCACTGGTTAAATACACACTTTGAATTAAAACATTATTAGCCCAGACAAGCTGTCCATAAACTGAGACGTTAATAACTGCAACCATTGGTGGGGGTTTGTTTTCTGTAGATTAGGCAAATACTCTGGACATATTACATTATTTAAAAAAAAATGAACAAGTATCACACCAAATACTTCATTTTTGTCTGACATTCAAGATGGAGAACAGAAGATATAATAAGCTTTAAAAACAATTCAGAAAAGCAGAGTTAACTGGGTAACGGAGGAAACAGAATGTGGTGATCTCTTAAAAATGTGCCAGAATATAAGAATGATAAATAAATGCAAATTAGATTAACACTTTAGCGTCCATGAACCAGATTAAAAATTAAAAGGTGAATTTAGTTGAAAGTGGTGGACAACTGAAAGGTGAAACCTTTTTTTTAAATGGCCATGCAAAAAAAACAAAACAAAAAAAAAAAACAACAACCATAAAAATCACAATAAAAATTTATATATGTGCTCTGGTTAATTTAATATTTATATTTAAATTTGCTACTCTTTTGTTTACCATAATTTGCCTTGTGTATTATAGGCAGGACCTGGTGTGATACCTAAGGAATCTTATTAGGATGTTCAGAATCGAGGCTCAGAGAACAGTGGATAAGGCCTTCAGTTCACTTGATGATCTAATCTGGGCACGTGTGGAGGTACGTCTGCCCATGTTAAAACAGTGGTCGAGAAAACGCCTTTACCCTTTAAGCGCTTACGTTTGAAAACCAGCCCACACCAGAGGAAAGCGTGTCAGTGGTCTGCTGAGGGGGTTTTTAACATGTGGTTGCCAGGGACTGGTGTATAGGAGGCTGGAAACAGCGAACATGCTCGACTGTAGAACTGTCCGTCTCAACAGCCTTCATGTACTTGTTGAGAATGGCAAAGATCTCGTTGTTGAGGATCTGGTACTTTCGGATGCGGTCAGCCATTTTCTTCAAGGGCTGAAAAACAAACGCGTGGAAAGTGATATATAAGATACTATACTATGTTCAAAAGTTTCAGCATTTATTCAGTCTTTTTTTTTTCAATTAATTTGGCTAAACTGTGTTAGATACTCAGAAATATTTTTTCTTTGATTCATTTTGTAATCAACCAATAAGGGCTGCATTTTTACAGCAAAGGCAAAACTAAAATGCCAGCATATTACTAATCTGATTGCGCCTTAGCTGATTTTTTTCCTGTTTCTGCCAAGTTGCATTTCAGGGAGCTCAGGCGCTTGAACACCTTCCACATTAACCCTTGTTGCCCCCAGTGCCCTTCTGGAATTTTCTGTGTGTGACTGATGCCCATTTCAAATCAAATGAAATAATTATTTAAATAAAAACCCCCGATTGCCGACAGTCAGTTCACATCATGTGACCCGATGTTTCGCTGCAGCTACAGCCTACAAGCCTACATTTGCAATGTGAAGACGGTGAGTTTAGTTTTAGTCTGAACACCTACTGCGTGTGTACCTGACAGAAACAAAGACGAAAACTTGTTGCTCTGCAGTTTATTATCTAGCTTTCGTAGTTAGACTTTTAAATCATAGATGGCTTGTGTTTAGTTCACGTTTCGATTTGAGGTTTCATTTGGATATGCATTTTATTATGCGCGTTATATTCTTTTCCACTATTCAACATATGAAATATTTATCCTTCCTATTATAGTTAGTACAAAGATGCCTCAGGAAGAAAGAAGGTGAAAAAAGAAAACCAAGGTCATCCTGTCCTCGAACAGCCAGAGAGAAGTATACATTGGTATAATCTTGAACTTGCACAATTTTATGTTGTGCAGGTTATGCCATAGTTGGGGTTTTAAAATCTTGATCCTTTACACACCAGTTAGTTCTGGTCCACTAATTTGATTGGACAAGCATTCCAAGAGTGCTGATATTTAGTATAACAGCACTGGGACATTTCACTGTTTGTATCCCTCCACATAAATGAATTCCACTTCTAGCAATAGTTACACTGAAACCCTTACTACACTTACTACAGGCTGTCAGTCAGTCTGTGTGTTGGCATGGCAACACACAACACTCTATCCAGCTGGGGCTCCTTTGGGAACCATTTTAGTTGGTGGAGCAAAAATACACGAGATATTTGGAAATATTTTGTCTGAAGTGTCAGTTACTCGATATTAATTTCTCGTTTATAGAACTGTTTCATAAAAGCAATATCACACTTGCAATCCTGTTGTTGTACCGAATATCAGCACGGCTGTGATTTAGCCGCGGGGACCTGAAGTGCTGCAGGTAATCATTATGCACATTTCTGACGCACATAAAAATTGACGACGGGTACACAGGTATAACTGAGACATCGGTAAAAGTTGCCTACCGTTAGAGATTTTAAAATAGAGTTTTTAATCACAGTTGAGTAATTCATGTGAATCAAAGGTAATCAAAAAGGCACTTGAGTAATAATTTTTGTATTGCTTTTCCATAAACATGTGTATAATATGACATAATTACCATTAAGTATTTTGAAAATATACTGATATTAAATTTTGGCGAAATCTCCCACCATATCACCTTAATAACTCCACAAGGTCATAGAGGACACCTACCATGTCGTTGATGACACTTACCACGTTCTTGATGATCTCGTCCTTACCATCCTGTCTCTGGACCTTCAGCAGGTGGTAGCAGAAATCAAAGAGGTCGAAGCGCCGCTGCTGGCCCAACAACACGATGATGGCACAGCCAGCCCAGTTTAGTCCATCCCCAAAACACTGCCTAGACGCAAACAGAGTTGCACCATACACTAACTAAGACCAACCTAATATTCCTGATACCTCTATCGCACAAAAGATCATTGTAAGACGTACAGGGTGTATCATGTGGAACATGCACTAATACTGGCATTTGATGCTTAATTGTTTTTGTGTCTCTGTCAATGTCATGCTAATTTAAACGACATACTCTGCGGTGAACTCGTGCGTGCCCACTGGGATACAGTAGACAAACTGCATGGCGCTCCAGAGCCGGTGGAACTCCATGCACTCGTCCACGTGCATGACACCATTGCTGGGTGGAGGTCCGCGCCACACGCTGTCTTGCAGAAAGCTGCGGATGCGCGTGAGGATGACCTCGAACATCGACAAGCCGCAGCACAGCCTCTCCTTAGTCAGCAGGTCTCCCTCTCGTGCTATAGCAATTTGCTGTCAGGAAGATTGCCATATAAAAACTGTGCACTGAAAACAAGCAGCTTGAATTTCTGTAGCACATATTTCACTGCCCATGTTGAGTGACGTCACGGCGCCGGACCCAGCAAATGTTTGTCTCTCACCTGCGGAGTGCCAAGTCTCTCAATGAGAGGAACCAAGTGCAGAGGAGCATACTTCGCTTCCAGCCTCTTCATCCTCACCTCCAACCTCTCACCCTCTACAGACCAAGCAATAGCATGGGATAAAGCTCAGCATTCGAAGCTGCTTTACTGATCTCAGCAAGAGGAGAGTGTAATTATTCATAATCAGTTTTGTTCTTCACCTTTGATGTAGACTCTGGGGAGAATGTTCTGGAATGGAGCTGCATGAAGGAGGTCGCAGACTTCTTCCTGGGACTAAAATGAAAACAAACCGCCAGAGAAACCTAGTGAGCAACATAACTGCTTAACAGAGGTGAGATCCTGGATCCACTGTGAAATTAAAGAAACCACACAAACAGCAGTCTGGAAATTGGATGTCATCCAGTGATTATATCCTGTACATATGATGTAAAATGTATGGTGCGCACAGAGGACAACACTTGGCTCTAACTACAGTCCAAGCTTGTTTAAAAAAAATGCCTATAAAATAAAAGCTATAATACACTCAGTTGCCAGTTTATTAGATACACCTACCTTATAGCTATACAAAACATAGGTCACTGTGTAGTATATAATACTGTAGCCCATCTGTCGCAGCCTCTACACCATCCATCAGTGTAAAGGAAGTACCATAGGACCATCGGTGAGCAGATATTATTTAGAAGGTGTTTCACAGTGACAAATATATACAGCAGTAGTTGCATGTTAGTGTGTATGTGGTGATTGCACAAGTGGATCAGACACAAATGCTGCTGGACATTTTTAGGTGCTGTATATACTTACGCTTTATTACACCCAAACTTTGTCAGTACACCATGCCATGGAGGTGTACAGTTAGAGACTGTAGCTTATTTTTTCCGAGCACAATTTGCGTTGACCATCCTCTAACCGCAGTGTTAGTTTCTGATCAGAGCAACGGTCCTATGGGGGACCATTTCCACTGACGGTTGGAGTAGAGAGGGGCTGACGAACTGTACATAGCAGCAGGTGGACTTTAGTCAATAATTATATACTTGCAAAGAGCAACTTTAAGGTATCTCTACATGTTATAATGGTGGAGTGTAGATACAATGTGGGTGTGCCTAATAAACTAACAACTTAGTTCACATCAGCCATGCATATTATGACATGATTAGATTAGGAAATGCTATTTAACTGTATGGCTTCAGGAATCTGAGCAGTGATTAAAACACATGAACTCTCAGGAGGCTTTCACACTGGCAGTTTAGTCCGAAACTGAACACGGTTTGCATGGAAATTTGGTAACGTGAAAGCTGTCTTGCGGACCGAGAAGCGCAGTAAAGTAACCTGCGCAAGTGTTTTAGCTGATGACGACATCATTAGTTTCCACAACGCGTGCACCATGAGTGGCAGGGGAAGGTTGTGGGACACAAGAGGTGAGGTGCGTTATTCAAATATGGCGAGAAGAGAACATACAGGAGCAGTTAAACAAAACTCACAAGAATGCAGACGTTTTTGCACTGTTAAGCGAAAACTGAAGGAGTCTGGGTGAACGAAAATGTGCCGGGGTTCGATAGAATCAAGTGACAGATGCTGCAGGGGGCGCCGGGAACAACCGCATTCAGATTCGGACAGCGGCAAACGTGGCCAGTGTGAAAACCACCTCGTAGGCAGAAACATTAGTCGGTAGATAAGAACAAACTTGCATTTGAAGGAAATGGACCCTGGAATAAATTACATGATGTGATTAGTTTTAGTGAAATGAGGGCACACTGACTTTGTCATGTCACTTCAAACACAATAGTAAACCAAGCAACGAGCAGATCCGTGCCCTGTGCAGAACGGTGTCAACGAGAGATCAGCGTGCAGTGATCGGCTGTCACGAAGTACACTTCAACATAAGATACATTTAACACGGAAATAAAAGGCAGGCATCAGGATTTTACAACGGACTGAATAGCAAAGTGCATGAATGTAGGATCAGTGCATCAGAGCAAGACAATCACGAGCAGCCAGAAAGTGTTCCATACTGCCATGGATTCAGAGGACATGGAAGAAGAAGAATTTCGCTTCGTTTAGTGGTGTGTGGGCCTGGGATCAAAACGAGCTGCAATTTGTACTTGCTGACGCCTGCCCTGGAGAGAATAACAGCGCTCTAGTCTCTAATTGTGAAGTCTAACAAGGCTGGAGACTCTTGTAGAGGGACTGGGGTGCACTCCTGTATGCAGACTTCCAACTTCAATTCAGAGCAACTTAACAACCAGATGAACCAAATAAAATGTGCAAATCTAAAACTAAGATCTTTGGGCTCTTTTTTCTATGCTTTACCGTCTTAATTTGTCACTGTCATAGTACAGTGAAACTCTTTCCTTTGCATATTCCAGCTTGTTGTGAATATTGCACCCCCGGAGCAGATAGGGTTAAGGTGCACACTCAAGAGCTTGGTGAGAGCTTGGTAGTGCTGGGGCTTGAACCCTGACCTTCTGATCAGTAGCGCAGAGCCTTAACCACCCACTGTGCCACCACTGCCCTAGCAGTGTGCTTTTTTTTTCTCCTTCCTCACTGTGTAGGTAGGATCGAGTGCTCATGGGTCCAATACCCTGGCAAATTTCCAACTGTTTCAGACACGAGTTTTGTTGTTATGGTTCATCTAACATGTCTTGCAGTATTGCTCTGAATCTAGAAAGAATCTTAAGAGAAGTGGCAATATGGTGACCCTCAGTGCTACTGAGAAGTAGCAAAATTCATTAAAAATCAAATAACCCATTTTTACCCACATTACACCAGTTGTTAAACCTAACAAATTTATAGCTGCCAACTAAATCTCTCCTACTGTTTGTGCGTGACACTGCCTCAACGCTATCGGTATTTTATTACATGTTCAAAAATTAGATGTGGTTTTTCATCATTTAGCGAACAAAGCATCCGCAAACAGAAATTTATGTTCACGTTTTTTTTTTATAATCACCATCGTAAAAATCACTGCTGCAACGCTTGTCGAACAACTCTGCTTAGTCAGTTGTCTGCGGACCGTGATCATCTTATCTTCGAATCCATGGCAGAATAGGACACCAGGAACAATATGTGAAATGAAACAAAGCGACAGCGACCAGAGACGGTGCGCTATTGGTCTTGTGCGGTTTTGTTACGTGAGTTAGACCTAATTCCTTACCACCTTTGGTTGTTGCCAGCGTGTAATGAGAAATAAAGTTACGTTTTAGAGGCTGATGGCAGCACTATCTTCTACTGACACATCATTGGCATCCACACGGTAATGAAACACACACACACGCACAAATTAATCATTGTACAGGGTGACAGCTATGTACAATGAATCAGGAGAAAATACTGATTTGCAGTTCAAAACAAGGGAAAAATACTCAGTACAGGACAAGGAATTGGTCCTGTAGGCTGAGACTTTCGCCTTACATTCAGAGTAGCTGACAGAACTCGTGAAAACCCACTAACAGATGAAATCCTCCGACAGAAACTAGTACTGGCTAAGAGCTGCCAAGAATTTCAGTCTCATACAAAGCTATAAGGAACCCTCCCAGGAAACAGAATCGATTTTTGTGGAAACAATGCACAGGGTGCCTAAACATAAATGTGCCAAACAGACTGTATATTGCAATGAGTCAGAGAAAAGACAGTGAACTTTAAAAGGAAGCAAAAACAGACGCAGGAACGTGATAGAACAGAGCTGGGTGATAAGTAAAAATGATACATTCTTTAAAATAAATTCCTACGACACATTTATCACGACTCATTTATCATTTTATTTACTTATACCATGGTCTTCTCTGAATACTCGATTCTGATTGGCTAGAAGGTGCGCGTAAAAAATGCACAGGTCGTTCCAGTCAGTTTAATCATGAAATCTCACAGCTTCATTATTAGTAGAGACGCAGCACAGACGCAGGTAATTCACACACACTCTCTCTCTCTCTCTCTCTCTCTCTCTCTCCCTCTCTAATCATTATTCGTTATAATTAATTCAAATAAATGTATGTATGATTTAAAGCGGCAGAATTCTAGATCTAACGACCTGTATATAAAATAACCGTTATTTTTATCCTTTCAGTCAAATTTTGCACGGCAAACATAAATGACATTTTTAACCTGTCAATGCTGGCAAGTGACCATGGTATAAGCGAGATGCCTCCGCGGAGGCTACAACATCGTGCATCAAAATCATGTAATGCACGCCTAGCCGTGGATTGTCCCTTACATAAAACCTTTATATCTAAAAATGGTAATTAAAAAAAAAAAAAAAAATTGCTGTGTAAGATTTAAAAGCAACATATCATAATAAATATAATAATTTTATATATTACGCATTCTAGTCCTGAGGCTAAGAAACAGGAAACGAAGTGAAAGGTACAGAATGTGTAGCTTCCTACCAGAGCTTGCTCAATAAGGAGGCAGAAGAGGACTGCATTGCCAACCTCCCTTAGGCTCTGAAACACATCAGTCTTCAGCTCAGCGTATTCAATTATATCCTTGAGCTGGTGGTGGAAAAATTCCAGGATACCTGGGGAGAAAAAAAACCCCAAAATAAATAATGAGAACTGTAAAGGACACAAGAAAATGAATTTTAAGAGATCACAAGTCCATACTAGCGTCTGCTTCAAAATAAATAAATAAATAAATAAAATGCATTTATGGAAAATCTTAAAACTACTAATGAGTCTTTAAATCGCTGGCAATCATCATGATAATCACAGAACTAGAGCAGATTTTCACACTGCAGTTTGTTGGTTGTTATTATCATGAATCTGACGTAGATGAAAAAATAAAGGTGACAGCTGTAATCCGAGAGAGAGTGAGCCATCCTACCTGGTGATCCATATTCATGGCGAGGCAGACGGCAGATCTTAGGCATCACCTCTATCAGAGTCTTCACATACTGAAGAATGGTGCCCTGGAGCTGAATAGCACAGCAGGTGACACATCAAAATAACATGAAGCAAAGTCAAAAATAGACATGGGGCTAATGCAAACTGCTTATATAGAGATAAACTGCCATAGAAGAGAAAACGATAATCCGCTGACAGAGACTGTTAAATTATCGCTACCAAGCTCTTGACAATTTTCAGCAGCTCCTCCATCACTACTGCGATGCCCTGGTATCCAAGGAGACGGCAGATGGTTTTGAAATGCGGGGGACCCACAAAGTTCCTGTAGGAACTGTAGATGTGGGAGTATGCTATGTTCAGGGGCTGTAAATCAGAGAATAACATCATTTCACACACAATCTCCTCAAACAGCACATCGCATGGTAAGAGTTTTATTTACATAAAATAAACAGCATATACAGTACTGTGCAAGTCTTAGGAACATGCAGTGAAATGCTATAAAGCAAAGATGCCTTCAAAAAATTATGAAATTAAACGTTTCAGTAAATGATAATGAATGAAAATAAGTCAATATTTGGTGTGACAACCTTTTGCTTTCTAAGACAATACTGTACATCAGTAGTCTCAGGTAGGACTGTCATGATTACTACTTTTGTTGGACGATACATTGTCCCAGAAATAATTGTGATACGCGATATTACTGGCATTTAAAGACCATTTTATGCCGCTGATATAACTATAATTGTCCCTTAAATATTTCCAAAATTCTAATTATATTCCGATTTTAAAGACATTATTTCAGATTTTTAAATCAACAGTCCACAAGAGGGCGCAACGAATAAATACAAACCAGACAGCGCCATGTTATATTGTTTATTGCAAAGAACAAACCTGGCTGTTAAAAATCACAAGATTTAACCTAGGCTCTCAGGCCTGCTCCATTTTCACGCTGGTTTTCTCTTCTGATGAAAATATCCTTTAAATTTAGTCAATATTTCGTCATGTCATATTTATTAACTTGTCAATTTTACTCTGACTAAAATGGCATGGAATATTAGTCAACGGCATTTTAGTCGGCAACAAAACTGCAAAAATTAAAACTAATTTTCATACATTTTAGATATGAACTTACACACGTATCAACAAAAACATGTGAAAACTGCCCCTGTTGTGAAAACCTGATCTCCTGTAATAAGAACATTACTACTGTAATACAATATTGTGAATTCTTTATGCTTTAGTTCTTCATTGTCCGTGTTTTAGTGCGTTGTTACGGAAAGCACGTCTTCACAACGTCACATCATTCTACCTGACGCCTTACTTAAGCTCAAGTTCACGTGTGCATTCATGTCATTTTGTGCAGAAGCAGGTTGTAATATTAGGTTGATGTTGTGTGTAAATGTCTGATTAATCTCATACGTGTGTAGGATGCGTTTGGGTGAGTTCATTAACCCGCTGGTAAAGCGCTTCAGTTTACCGCTGTCCATTCACTGTTCGGCTTCAGCTCACGCAGCTTAAGCGGCTCAATCCCTGATATTATTGACTATCACTGGATTATCTGAAACACCAGAACTATTCTTTCTAGGTTTTTCTTCTTCAGAAAACATTGTTAGTGCATTGTTGATATCTTTCCAACAGTATGTACACTAACAACAGCTAGTGTATGCTACACATCTTCAATTCGAGTGCACAGTTTTTGCATTCGAATGTGCATTATCTTAAATTCGGTGAATATTCGAAGTTCAAATTTTAGTCTGACAGCACCAGAGCAGACGAGAGGACGGAGGCAGGGCAAACGGCTAAAATGTTACCGACGTTCATTCTTATGTGAACAAACACGCGTGTAAACACGATGGGCGATCTCGAGGTCGGCAGAAATGATCACGGTCACGTCCATATATCATACGATAAGTCGATAACGTAATTATTGTGACAGGCCTAGTCTCGGGTACAATGTGCAGTTTTTAAAGAAATTCGCTGGCAAGTTTTATTCAGTATCTTGGAGAATCTACTACAGTTCTTCTGGAGACGTTGACTGCTGCACTTGCTTCTTTCCTTTTGTATGCAAAACATTCATTGTCTGAAAAGTGGTCTGCTTTCTTTACTCACATGCAAACATTCTTCTGTAACACTTCATTTTTTGTTGGAAAGGTAATATTTGGAAATATAACATGTTTTTGTACCGACTCAGTAATGCAGACGGCATAAAGTAAACATCTATAACTAAATAACATGTGTACTAAAAATAGGGTGGCTAAGACTTTTGCACATAGGTATGTAGATTTTTGCCATATTGAGATATTAGGAAAATAAAACTTTCAATTTTCAAATTTACCCTGATAAACCTTTTACAGATTAAGTAATCATTAGAAATTACCACTCCAGTGGTGGGATGGGTGATTATAGATGGAGACTTACAGCAGTAGTTCAACATACTATTTAACCTCATACAACTATATTCCTTTAACATTCACACTTAAATCAAGAACCAGGTCCCCACTTAGCACTGCCAGTATAATATTAATACACTTTAATTAAACACATCATTAAAGTCATTAACCCTGCATGGGTTCTTTTTAAGACTGGTCATTAAAACTGCAAATCTAACTTTGACCTGGCTGCTCTGTCCCACAACTGATGAATATTTCAAATGTACTCTTCCTGATATTTGTAAATACAGCATTAACACTGGCTGTAGATTCATAAATAAGGCCTCAACTTCTTCTCATAATTAACTTACTGTTAGCTATAGGCTATACTATCATTGAGATAATCATGATCTACAGTACTGTTCAAAAGTTTTAGGCAACCTTTTTTTTTTTTTTTTTTTTTTATAAATACAAACTTTGTTACAGATTTTTTTTATTTGATGTCTTCTACATTATCAAGTCAGTACAAAAAAAAACAAAAAAACATTTTAGATTCCCAAACATTAGTTTTCTAGCACAACATTAAATGTTACAGAAAAATGTTTGTATGTCATTAAAGAAAGCAGCATATTATGTAAGAGACCAAAAAAACACAATGAAGGCTGCTGGGTTTCGCTGCAAAAATAAGAAGCGAGTGCGAAAGTCAAAGTGTCCAGAAGAACTGTGTCTGGTTCTGCAAGATGCTCAATAAAACTTACCAGCTCATTTCCTTATAAAACTGCACAAATTGTACCGGAGACTACTATTTATATTTTTATTTTTAATTTTTTTGTCACACCAAATATTGACTTTGTTTCATTTACTACTGTTTACTGCTCTTTACTGTATTGTTTTTTTATGTAGAAACATTTAATTTCATTATTTTGAAGGTATCTTTGCTCTACAGCCTTTCTTTGCATGTGCCTAAAACTTTTGCACGGTACTGTACATTCTAAACCTAGCATTGTAAGAAGGTAGGAAAGCTATATTTTTGCCTAAATATTTATATTTATTGGCACATTAAAAAGCCTTGAATACTGTTTTTGCTATGCTATTTGTGTTTGGGTGATAAAATCTCACAATGTTATAAACAGTCAACGACAGGCCATATGAATTATATAAACTTATATAACTGGATCTTATTTGATCAAATTTTATTTCATTTTATCAAACCAGATGCAGTATGCTTCTGAATGTAGCGATGTTGATCTCCCTGTTCTGATCAGTGTATCTAGCTGGAAAGGGAAGTATCACTGAAGTGCACACAAACTCGAGGGCTGCGCCACTCGAGATGTAAAATATATCAACACGCCACACAGTGACTCACAACTTGTGTGGAAACAAAAGCATCATGGAAGTTCCACTTTGTCATTCCTACAGTACATGCTTTTCTAGCACTAGCAATGTTCAGGGGTTGTTTATGTTGCCAGGAAGATGCTGCTGTCAATCAGTAAGCAAACTGACACGCCCACACAGTTCTAATCAGGCAGAAAATAAGACTTTTTGTAGATTTTTACTTATAAGTAAATCTTATTTGGAGATTGGTCACTGGAAATGCTTATTAAATGACTCATGTTTAGTATCACAATTGTTTTAAACATTTGAAGGCATGTTGCCAGGGGCTTTAAGGTTTTTATCACGCAAAGCACTTTACATATTTGATGACCATACAGGTGGGACAGTGCTAAAACTTACCTTAGAGCCGTAAAGGTAGTAAGGCTGAACGTTGGCAGGCTTATCTCGCTGAGGCTCTTGGGTAAAGGGAATTGCTGTGCGCACAAATCTGCCCCACAGCGTGAAACACAATGAACAGGGAATTACAACTGATATATTCACTTATAATTATTGATCTGCAGCGAATCTGCACAGACCTGTTGGTTGAGCCATTGTAGCAGTAGTTTGGCAAGAAATCAAAGTTGAGCTCCCAGAAGACGTGCAGGGTGATGCGGCCATACGGAGCAGACACGTTGTGGTTGGCCTCCCGGAACATGGCGTCAAAACTGTCCAGGGTCATGTGTTTGGACAACAGCCGATGAGTCAGTCGATTTATTTCCAGCAGCCACTCGAGCTCCTGGAAAATACATGTACGCACAGGACAGATGAGAATCATATCGATGTTTTCACAAAACGCCACGTGGAATACACTAATCTTTAGTACACTGCTTTTACCACTATAGATGTGAGGTCTTCACTCTCAAAGCGGCTGATGGCATGGTCCAGGGATTTGTACATGGCTGCTGAGATCCTCTGGGTGATCAGTCTGTTCAGGTCAATGGAACGACCCAGGAGCTGTGGACCCACACGCACGGGAAAGAACATCCTTTTTTTTTCATATTCAGCAAAACTTTACTTCGGTGCCAACAGAACAAGAAACATAACTAAAGCTAAATTTAGATATAAAGTATCAAGACAAAACACTCAAAGGACATGGAAGTCCAACACCTGTACTGTATGTGAGTGAAGGCTGTACCTGCACATGTCTCTGTTTCAGCAGTGTCTCATAGCGGTTAGACGGGGGATAAGGGATGATCACGCCATAGTTCTTACATTCTGCCCGGAAGCGCTTGTCCAAGAGAACACTGAGACAAACACATTTACACATTCAAAATATCCAAGTTTAAACATTCAATATTAAACCAATTGTTAAATGGACAGGTGAGATATCGTGACTGCTCACCTTCCAGCCATTGCTTTATAGTAAGCAAATATTTGATCAGCCAATTTGTATACAAACTGATCAAAACACAGG
This sequence comes from Cranoglanis bouderius, assembly GCA_023630585.1. Classification (NCBI taxonomy): domain Eukaryota; kingdom Metazoa; phylum Chordata; class Actinopteri; order Siluriformes; family Cranoglanididae; genus Cranoglanis; species Cranoglanis bouderius. The sequence goes on from CM042561.1 coordinate 16,460,360, forward strand.
TTCACCTAGACAAAGAAGCAAAATGATCACTGCTGATCAATTATAATCTCTGAAAAAAAAAAAAAAATGAAATTGAAATGTCTAAATTAAAATAGCATGCTAAGAAGGATGTATACTCTACCTCAGCCTCTATCTCATCGTAGAGGAACTGCTTCTTGAACTTGGTTAGAGCGTAATATCCACTGTCATTATAAAGATCCAAAGGATACAACACATATCTGAAAAAAAAAACAACAACAACAACAAACAAACAAACAGTAAAATATGCATTAAAAATACATTAAAAATAAATCATCCTTAATGTCTGCTTTTCAATGCTTCCGACAAATGACAGATGAGAGAACGGAAGTCATTCATTTTCAGTGTAGAGCTGCACGGGGGCTACAGCCAGCACAGACTCTCTGTGGGTGAATGATCTTTGGCACTAAGGCTGGGTGATATATTGATATAATATCGATATTGTGATAAATGATTACACGATACACTTTTCTGAGATATAGTTGGTATGGTGATGTATTTATTTATTTTTTTAAAAATGTTTTTAATAATTACAAATTAAATGGTACTGAATGGATGCCAGTGATTTGACATTAAAAAAAAAAAAATCTCCTTTGTCTTTGTAGGCCTTAAAGACAAGTACCATGAAAGACAGTTTACCCTTTTTTTGTTTATTTTACTACAGTTTTGCAGACAGTTTGTTGGCTAAATTATATGTCGTGATACGCATCGTATATCGTAGAAATGTCCTCAAGTATCGTGATATGATATTTTTGTCATATCGCCCAGCCCTATTTGGCACTGACTGAGGCTTTGGATGTGTTGAAGATTTTTAGTCTATGTGACCAGAAGTAATATATTTTGGTTGAAAATACGTGCATTTATTTGCATTTAAAGTTCCGCATTTACTTCATAGTCACACATCATTTATTAATACAGATGTTATTATTTAAGCTGAGTAATATGTTGTTTGTTGCAATGCATTTTGTTGTGACAAGCTAGCTAGCTGGTTAGCTAATTAGCAATGTTTTAGCTTGGACTCTCTACACAGGCAGTATAAACTACATTTATACACATAAACTGTATATTTGTTGAACTTATGAAATAAAAGATTTTCACATTACAAACCACGCATTTTACGTGGGCCACAAATTTCGTATTGATGTTTCTATATGTCACATAATAAAGGACTTGGTGCTTTGCCAATGCTTGTATCAGCCTCTCTCCCCTAGGCTCGTCTGTAACCGATCCCAGTACAACACTGAACAAAATGTAAAGGAATTCCTTTACAGGCATAAGATAGGACGCAAAAATGTTGAAATATGTGAGTGTATAAATGTTTGCAGCGCTTACTCCATCATGGAGGGTTCCTTGGTCTCCAGAATGTGGTCAGTGAGGATCCAGGGCATGGACATCTCAATGGGGAACTGGATGCGACGACCCATGGTGAGCTCCAGGAAGAACTCTCGGAACCAAAGCTGCGACAGGTCACAGCACTGCTGAAGGGCCTCTGAGAATCAATCACGACAAGGGTATTTCATGACTGTTATTCAAGAAACCTTTACAGCACCACAGCGTTAAAGAGGCTCTCCGTAAAACAGAATGGTTGAGCATGTACTCTTTAGGGAGCTTGAAATACTGGTTGGAATGTTGTGGGTTTTGAAAGAGATTTCTCACCACTGAAGTTGAGGAGATGGGTGTAGAAGAAGGAGTGCTTGTGGAAGTCCTCGATGGCCTGAACTATGGGGCCGTCCAGGCTGCTGCGCAGGGTCTTCTTAGAGCCGCTCTTGTCTGCGATCAGGGACTCAAGCATGGTTCGCACCATGTACAGCTGCAAAGGGGAAAATCTTTTTAAACAATTCTAGAAAACCTCTAGAGAGCCGTTACGCCATCTGTAAGCAGTGGCTATGTGAAAAGAATATCTTCGGTGTGACTGACCTGTGTGCTTGAAGGGCCAACAGCACGGCGGGGCACTTTGATATCAAAACCTCCTTTGGGGTCCTTCTCTCCCCTTAGACAAGGGTCATTGGGTGGCTCCCTGCCTCCCTCCCAATCACAAATGGTCTTCCGAATGGCCTGTAGAACGCTGCAAGGACAAACATGGGGTTGCAACCATGCAGATGGAAGTCTTGCTCTCATTCAGAGTAACTAAAATAACTTAGTAACACATGGCCATCTTGCACTGACGCACTGCGTTTCATAGTGTATAGTGCTGTACGGTGAGTTCCAGTGGATTGTGACCATCTTCATTGTGGATGGATTAATATCTGACTGCTCATGTTTCCTGGCCACCTTTATATTCACATCATTAGTTCATGCACAAGAAAGTTAACAAAGGGTCTACTCCTGATTGTAGATGCGGTATTTGCAGTCTACAAGCAAGTTTAAGTACAAGTTACAAGCACCATTAAGTGCTAATTATTACATAGCCTTAACGCGTTTTAATCAGTTCTCTGGTCTATGCAGTCTGTACAGGATTTCGCAGAGTATTGTTGTGATTGTTGTGACTAAAAATGCTTGATTTTGTTGCGGCTTTTTTCTAAATTTGCGGTGCAATTTGCAGAGTTAATTGTGCTGTTTTTGCGTAAAACTACTTGAATTGGCGAAACTTTGTGCAATTGGCAATTGCACAAAACTGTTTTGCACGGTCTTCCACAGCGATGTTTGTTGGTAAATGAGACCTTTTAGCTGTACTCAAGGTCGACGCACGTGAATCGCTGAATGCGTATTCTGATGACGTCACATGACTCGTCTTGGCCCAAATCTGCAGAAAATCTGCGGCAATTCTGAAAAATTGGAAGCTCCTGCGAATATTGCACTTTCCTTGATTTTGCATTCATTTCTGCGATCGCAAAATCACAAAATCCTGGAGGGACTGTCTATGGGTCCTTTTCACAACCGAGTATGAAACATGAGAATTTTATTTAAATTGGTGTCCAGTTAAAATTTTTCTCTAAAATGAAGAGACTAAGTATAAAAAATACTGGGTTCACCCAAAATATATACAAGTTTAACCTCATAGTCTTTCATTTCATCAATAAAGGTACATCTTATCTTATTTCAAATCCAATGCACTGCAGCATTTTTAAAAATACACTGTACTGTAATAAATTAGCCAGTCACTTTCATGATATTTTCATTGACAGCCAGGAAAATGGGAAGACACTAATCTTACCTGATTAGAACGTTCTTTTTCTTGCGCACAGCCTGTCTGAGCGGCTCTCTCAAAGTGACCTGGGCAAAGTCCTGCAGCGCAGCATAGATTGTGTTCCTGATGGCCTGGTTAAACACGCTCTCCATGCGGCCCATCAGCACCTGCAGGCCCTTGATCATGGCAATCACTTCCACCAAGGCAAATTTCTCCTCACTGGTATAGTTATAGCGTGTAGCACGCTCATACTCCTCAGCTGTGCCAGGACAGTCCTTATTGCAGAACTTATCAGTGGGGTGCACGAGTTTCCATGAGTACTGGAATAGGAAGTGAGACAGGAGAGAGAAAGAGAGACAGAAAATAAGAGGGAGCTAAATCCTAAACATAAACCACATAAGAAATAACTGGCTAGAGACGAAAACTGCTGTATCTATGCTTTAAGGCATGCACGAGCTCTGTGTATCATACACACACACACACACACACACAGACACATACTTACCACCTCCATGACATGAGTGCTCCATTTGGAGAGCAGCTGCAAACCTCGGAGAGCCAGGTCAAACAGCTCCCTGTACTCCTCGTCAGACTTCTGGCTGTCCAAGCCGGAGCCTGTGACCACCTCACTATTACTGTAACGTGCCAATTCTGAGATGAAGCGGATGTGGTCATCTCGGATCTGAACCATCTGCTCACACAGGTTATACTGGGGACTAATGCTGCTCTGGGTGCAAGTCCACCTGGGGGGTTAAATGACCAATTAAGAAGACTCAAAAACATGCATCAAGAGGAAACATGAAACCCTGCCTAAAACCCTAACAAAACTAGCATGGATCTCCATGAAGCACAACAAGCTACTGCTGAAATAAAGAGCAATATAAACTCTTATCAATATATAAACACAATGTATAAACACAGAGCACATATCTTTAATGGGAAAAGTAAATTGAAGCATAACAACTTATGTGTACGGGTGAGTTATTAGCAGTCCTCTGAATAACTCTGTTAGCACTGATGCCAATGTTAACATGCTTGTATTGCTTGTGAAGAATCCATAAGGGAGCAATGACATGTGTAGGATGTATTTATTCTTATTCCTTTTAAGAAATGTTGAACTCACTTTGACTTGTTCTCCTCGTAGTGGGCGCTTGTCTCGATATACCGAGACAGCTCAATCTGCATGTCGCCAAACAGAGGTACGACCTGGAGCTGTGGAAGCATTTCAACCCATCTGAACAAATTCATCACATTAACAAATTCAACTCAAAAGGCATCTTTTTTTTTGGCATTTCGAACCAACCTTGAAGAACTTGTCGATTTTACTGAGGTTTATTCTCTTCTTGGCATCCAGCTTGTAGATGTTGCTGACATTTCCATCCATCAGATAAAGCCCGAACCCCATCACCTGTAAGGCAGAGTACAATCACAAATATGTAAACACAAATCTCTTCAGCAGCAATTTCCCCACAAGACTGATGGACCGCAAAGATGGACAGTGATAGAAGATGAAGCGTAGGCATGGCACCTTGAGCAGCATGTGTTTCTCACTGGGTGTCAAGTACATCTTATTCTCATAGTAGTCCACACAGATGTTAACAATGTCTGCCAGGAGCTCCTCATAGCCAGGGATCACCTCCAGCTGCTGATGCAGACACTGCAAGCACAAAAAGATCGTTAAACCTTTCAGACCTACATTAAGACAGTTTTTGAATACTTTTGAACAAACATATTGCCAGTTTTGACAGTAATAGTACTGTAGTGTATAAATTATTGTATATTCCCAGCAGATCCTCAGCTATGTGACAACTCCTATACACTAAAAACTCCACCCATGGTTCGGCATGCGTTTGCACTGAGGTTAATCTAAAAACTGACGACGCATCTATGACATATGTATTTGTGAAGAAAACAAACCGTGAAATAGACAGACACAGCTCCGCTAATGCCCCTGCATGGCCCTGTAGACGGATACGCTCCGCCTGTGTCTCACATGGGTCAGAGGGTAGCTGTCCGATCAACTGTACTGTATGTAAATCAGTTGATAACATCACAATTCTGCACGTGTTGGTGTGTTGCAGTTTAACATGGCAAGCAGAGGAGACAAGCTGTTGATAGAGCTGCCCCCTGTATCATGTAAGTCTCCTGACTGAGAACATTTTGGGTTTGTAATCAGTTACAACAGCAATGGTCAAAAAAAAATGCTGACAAAACAGTCACTGTTTGTAGACATTGCTCGACGCGAGTGCCGTACGCTCAGGGCAATACATCCAATATGAAAAATCATCTACGCCATCATCACCAGGGTATTGATAGAGCCCGGGCGCGGGTGAGACCGAAACAGCAAACACTGCCACTAGGGGTTTTCATTGCCAAAGGCATGCAGCCCTACTCCACCGTTGACGATGTGGGATTTCAGCATACGATTAAAACGCTCGTGTGTCCACTTTAGCGGCAAGGTCATTCCTGAACACTATGAGGAAACATGGAGTAAAACTGACAACGAACTGGCAAACGCACAATATGTAGCTCTGACAAATGACGGCTGGACCTCCAGGGCGACTGAAAGCTACTTGACAGTGACAGTACATTACATTATGAATTGGAAAAAGGAAAGGTCTGTGTTACAAACATGCCTCCTTTTGGAAAGCAACACAAGTAGTCATTCGGCTGATGCAGAAGAACATGTAGATAGTAGCCTAGAATATAATAGAGTGACTGAGTGTTCTGAGCTGCTCAAATAGTGATAAACAGAGTCTGAACTGCACTTTATGTTGACACATGTAGCATAATAATGCAGGCACTTTTAAGTTCAGATGTTTATTTAGTGAAGAAAAAAAAAACCCTTCTTTTTTTGAGTTAAGGAAACATGTTAAAGTGTTTGCTACCAAATAAAATAGTATTCTTTCTTTGGATTTGGCAGTAGTACTTTTTTTTTTTTTTTCTGAACAAGTGACGCACTGTATCGTGACCGTAGAACCGTGATACAAACCGAACCATGAGGAATTTGAACTGTCACACCCCTACTATACATTTCAATAAAACCTCTGAATAAGACAGCCAGGCTGACTAGAGTCGAACCTACCAGAGAGGGAAGATTGAAACATGCGATTAAACAATCACTCTGGACATCAGTAACACAGATAATGGATGAAAACTGACTCATATACAAAATGATAGAGGGAGCAATGTACCAGGTAACAGTCATAGGCAACAGGCCCGATATTTGTAGTTTCATAGGATAAAAACTCTACAAATCTGAAATTCAACTGTACCTGTGTGATTCTGTTGTGATTGGCCAAGAACATGGAAAGGTTTTGGGATTCTTGGATAGACTGTGGATCAGCCATCTTTCTGAGGAATTGAGCGGCTCTACAAGAATAAAACAGTTACAGGAAGAAAAAAAAAAATACAGGCTTCTGAATGGCACACAAGTAATTACCTCTCTATATCTAAAAATGATTGAGTGCAGGACCATTTCTTTCATACCTTTTGTAAGCAGAGTGGTCATTCTTGACACTGCACTTCATGTTCTTGAGTTCATCCAGAACAGCGAACATGTTGATGAATTTGCCCAAGGTGAGCAGGTAAGCCTCGGACACGAAGTCTTTCCTGCGCTCAGCGTGGCACAGACGCTTTACCTCGCTACAGAAACGCTCAATTGCTTTACGCTAGAACAGAGAAACATAAATGTTACCTTTCTGGATCATATGAAATCCCCACATTCAGCCTCACGAGGGGCTTCGACATTCTTCTAGAAGCGGTAGACGTGTAGCACGAAAGGACTAAAATTGACATGTATGCAAAATACTGAATATTATATCAGAATGAAAAAGACTAACTGCTAAGACGTTCCATTCTTACCTGGAAGTACATGAACTTCATGAGCTTGGTGACCTCAGGTTCCAGCACCTCCACAGTCTTCTCATAGATCTCCACTCTGTTGGGCTGTTCATTACACTTCACCTAAGACCCACAAGAGGGTATTAATTTAGAAGGACAATTAACCTCCATGTCCCCTTTTAACCATGAAGGGGTGTGAAACCATCACACACAATAGTCTCTAGAGATTACACAGAATGGTGTGGAAAAACAAACATTGAGTGGGTAAAAATGCCTTGTTGATAAGAGAGGTCAGAGGAAAACCATGCTTTACAACTGTGATGAGCAGAAAAGCAGCTCAGAATGCACAAATTTTCGACCTTGAGGTGGATGGGCTACAACAGCAGAACAGGAATCTGAGGCACTAGCTAGTTGAAGATTAGAAGAAAATCACCTGGTCCAGTTTGGGTGAGTCTCTGCCCATGATATAGCCTCAGATTCTTGTTCTTGGCTGATAGGACTGGAACCTGATGTAGGCTTCTACTGTTGTAGCTCATCCACCTCAAGGTTTGATGTGTTGTTCATTCTGAGATGCTTTTCTGCTCACCACGGTTGTAAAGAGTGCTTATTTGAGTTACTATAGACTTCCTGTCAGCTTAGACCAGTCTGGTCATTCTCCTCTGATCTCTCTCATCAACAAGGAGTTTCAGCCTGCAGATCCTCTGCACACAGGATGTTTTTTTTGTTTTCCGCACCATTCTGTGTGAACTCTAGAGGCTATTATGTGTGAAAACCCCAGGAGATCAGCAGTTTCTGAAGTGCTCAAACCAGCCCATCTGGCACCAACAACCACAGTTATAGTTATAGTTATAGTCATAGAGCACACGTTTTCTTCATTCTGATGTGAACATTAACTGAAGCTCTTGACCTGTATCTACATGAATTTATGCATTGTGCTGTGCTACGTATGTATGTATGTATGTATGTATATATATATATATACCCCCAATTCCCCAATTACATGTATGTATTTACATGTACGTGAGATACTACCATATATGCAAATACAAATATATATATATATATATATATATATATATATATATATATATATATATACACACACACACACACACACACACACACACACACACATATATATATATATATATATATATATATATATATATATATATATATATATATATATATATATATATATATATATATACACACACACACACATATATATATATATATATATATATACATATATATATATATATATATATATATATATTCACTTGTTGTCTTAAATCAAATTTATATGATCCTATGTAGCAGGTGTATGGGTAAACGGCTTCACATGTGTACCTGGGGAATGGCTCTCGAGCAGCTTCTCCAGGTGTACAGCATGACAGCATATTCATGTCCCTCCTCCAGCATTTCATTCTGAAAACAAAGTCACTGATTATAAGAGGGCGATGATACGGGTGATGTTACAGAGCATCACAAACACTCATACATACCATCAATAAAGCACAATAGTATGCACTCCCATTCTACATGAGAAGGCCTGTGCCTGTTCTTTGTAGTTTAACTGTATTAACTCTTAGTAATCTACACTTGTGTACGTACTTAACCAACATGGCCTGACACAAAGGTACCACGTTACAGAAATACAACCGGTCAATCCAAAAAAACTCAAGCCAAGGAACTGGGAGAAAACTCCAAATAGGGTGAGTGATATGTAAGGAATAAAACAATGCCAGAGTAGTGTTACCACCCCAAAGTTGATTATTTTTCCTTTAACAGCATGTCCTGAAATGTTTTATGCCTCTTATACCACAGCAATTTGTCAATGATCCCGAAATTTTTAATTTATTAATGAACTTTTTATTTTTTATTAGCGAACAACATGTTGTCTCCACACCATTTATTACTGAGCAGTACAAAGATCTGACACCCAAGACTGTTCAATAAACTTCTCCCTACAGAAAACTTCACCACATCAACACTTGTGTTCTTCTTTGTAAAATAATAAAACATCTTTTATTCGTTTATTATTAGTCTTACATTACGTGAAGTGCAAGTCCCTGTGACTGAGTTGTTACTATAGAAACGATGACCCATCAAAAATGCACATTAGTATAAACCTATCATTTATGTTACAGCCAGAACTACTGTCAGAGCTGCTGTTAATTTAATTAACACCTTCTGACCAATCAGATTCAAGAACCCAACAGTGCTGTGGTATAAGGCGAAAATATGGTATCATATGATACTTGAAGACATTTTCACAACACTCAATTTGTAATATTTCGATTTTCTGACAAAGTGCAAGTAAATCATTAACACTGCATTTTAAAAAGGAGGAAAAACATAACATAACGATACAAAATCACCTACTCAGCACTGAGAGTCAACAACGGAGGTCAGGGTCATAAATGTATTTATGAGTATTTATGATACCCACAATAAATTCAGTATGTTTTTTAATCTTTTAGTGTCTAGTATGTGGAGAATGAATGAGTAAATGATTCTGCTCACATTCTCAGTTTGGTGAAGCCACCAGTGATAGTTCATGAAAGCAGCTTTGTGCGTGCATCAGATGCTGTGCTTTTTATCATGCAGCTGCCATGGTCACATGACCTGCGTTCAACTATGAAAAACGCCGCTCTCTACTCACCATGCTGGAATGGACTGTGGCCTGTTCGATGTATCGGGCGATACCAGTCACGAAAGCATTTCTGTCCTCAAAGTTGGTATCAAAATTTGCCTGGTTGAAAAGACAAGCATTCATTTATACATACAGGTGTAAACATGGACTACTTATACAGACATATCATATCTAGATAGTACATGATGCTAAATACTCACTCTAAAAGATATTTCTAATTCTTTCCTGGCATTTAAGACATCGTTGAGACCGTTATACAAAGTTTATTAGGTACGCCTACCTAGTAGGGGTGTAGCAATAAGATATCGTATCATATCAGTCGAGACAAGGCTCTTGAAAACAGTGAACTCAGTGGTGCAAATGTAACATAGTCTTGAAATAAACAGCATTCTTTGTAAACAGTTTTCCAGGCTTTGTTTTCGCTAACCGTGGTTTATGAACGCGCTGCCAGAGTTTTCATTTATGCGCCGCAAGTTTACAAATGTCTCGTCTGGGTGGGGTTTAACAGTGATTTACTCTCATAGGGTAGTGAGATTTGGATCGACAGCTCAAGTGTCCATCTGAGGAGGAGGAGGATGATGTTTATGACGACGACGACGACGGGAGCTGTCGATCCAAATCTCGCTGGCCAATGAGAGTTAATCGCTGTTAAGCCCGCCCACACATGAGATTTGTGCCAGAATGGTGCACTATCACGCTTGACGCTACACAGCGTACTGATCCTTCCATCAACATGATGAAAAAAGAACCTGAAATCATCCTTCCAGGCAATTTTTTTTTTTTTTTTTTTACTCCTTTTTACTCCTGTGACCACTGGAGACACTTTTGTTTACTTCACTCACAACTAGTGAGGTGTTCTAAGATAATAATCCAGTGACGAATTTGCATACCATTTGCCTGGTTGTGATCAGGATGACAGACACATGGGAGATGATAAAATCAACACGAGAGTCAGCTATCGTTCAGTAAGGTCACCCAATTTGCTTATTCAAATTCTCAACTGAACACTATCTGACCTAAAATGCTGTTGTGTCTGATTTACCCCACAAACTACAGCCATGTGGTGTAAGGCTTATCGGAATGTACAATTTGTGTTAAAGCAGGAGATGTGCCTAATAAACTGGCAACTCAGCGTATAACAGCGATGCTTGACGGAAATATTAGAAATGAACTGTCTGTTGAACTCAACATCCCATAATATTTCTGCATGGGAGATATCTGATGTGCAGTCAGACATAAAGCAGGCATACCTGGTACATAATGGAGGAGGGGGGAGGCTCGATGCATGGCTGCTGGTCGGGAAGTGGCAGCTCCTCCAGCAGGTCCACGTTGGACAGCGCATCCTCCAGAGTCACGTGGGTCGTCATGGCTGCGCTCGTTCACTCACAAAGCAGTCCAGCCTGAACGCAGGGGGACGTATTTTACTAAGACAAGTCCGTCTTACAAACTTTGATTACACTGAGGCCGATGGGCATGCTCTACTTAATAAGTGATCTACCAAGATGGAAACAACTTTGTGCACTTTACCTAGTTAACATATGGCTAATACAGTATTTAAAAAAATAAAAAATAAAATAACATTTTAGAAAGTGCATGGGCTTCATGACTGCTTTTGGTGTGAGTTTATTTCAATCATTATTCTTATTATGAGCATTAAACAGAGTGCACGATGACAACGTTAATAATTGCTCTCGGTACCCGGTACATGGTAAATATAAATAAGTGGGTCATTACATACAATAATAAGCTCTTTGAAAAGTAAAGTTTCATAAATTCATATGCAACGAGACAAAAGCACAAAGCAGTAGTGACGCCCTTTTGATCTTATATTAAGCCAGTCCATCCAGGCTTTCCCGATTTTGCCACCGCTGAAATGAACGCAAAATCAAACAAACTCCGCGGTATTTGGAGGAGCTTGCGATTTTTCGACGTGACGGCAGATTTCTTCCACAGATTTGGGCCGAGACGCAACGAGTGACATCGTTACAAAGCGCATTCAGCCAAAACTCTCTTCAGTGCACGTGCGTCGAACGTGAGTTCAGCTAAAAGGTCTTATTTGCCAACAAACATCACTGTGAAAGGCCGTGCAAAACATTTTCGTGCAATTGCAATTTTGCCAAATGAAGTCGTTTTCCACAAAAAAAAAAAAAAAAAGCACCAAAATCTCTGCAAATTGCATCACAAATTTAAAAAAAAACAAACAACAAACAAAACACCCCGGCAGCAAAATCAAGCATTTTGGGCCGCAACAATCGCAAAAACCCTGCGAAATAATGTACGGACTGCTAAATGCTATGAGGCCCTCATGCCTGTTTGGTAAATCCTGACCATCAATTTTTAACACCAAAATACATTGATGCAACACAGTCATAAATATGACCCAACATGTGAGCTTATTCCGTCATTTATTCTCATTTTACTGAGTAAAGCCTATACAAGATCTATTCTCTGCCATGCATTCTCTGTGTACGAGGGATCACTTGTTTCGTTACTGGCTGACAGTGTGCTGTGAATGTTATAAATGTTACTAGGAAATTAAAATTGGACAAAGAAATAAATAAACAGAGCTACAGGAGAAACAGTGTGTTTCTTTATGGTCATCATTAAAAGGAAAGCTTGTGTATTAACTAAGACATTTCAGTGATTGCTGTATTGACCACTGCTCTATTTCACAGTGTAGATGCTTAATGTTTGTATGGTGAATGCACACAAGCTGTAGCAGCCACACAGCGGTACTGTGTGTGAAGCAGGTGTGTAACAGCAGTTGTACTTCTCTGTAACTATATTTTTGTCTGCTAGTAAATACATAGCATGGTGTATTTAAGAGAGATATATATAGAGATGTATAGATTTGTGAGACAGTGCATTGTTGACCGTGTGTGTGTGTGTGTACTAATAAATGTGGTCAAAACCAGGAAGACAAACAAGTCAATGGTTGATTGAGTGAAAACAGGAAACATGGTCAGGTGAGTGTAAGCATAGTAAAGGCTGGGCGGGACTGGGGTCAGGACAGAGAGCGGGGGCTTGTAGATTTTTGGAGAAGCTCGACGTGTGATCTTAAATACACTTGCTCAGAGGGCTGCACAATTAACCATTCTTTAATCATAAATGCAATATTTGCTTACTCCATCCATCCATCCATCCGTTTTCTGTACCGCTTATCCTACACAGGGTTGCGGGGAGCCTGGAGCCTATACCAGGGGACTTGGGGCACAAGGTGGGGGGACACCCTGGACGGTGTGCCAATCCATCACAGGACACAATCACACACACACACACACACACCCATTTACACACTATGGACAATTTACTTTGGAAAACCCCCGAAGCACGAGAAGAACATGCAAACTCCACGCACACAGGGCGGAGGCAGGAATTGAACCCTGGTGCGCATTTGCTTACTCAGTTACACAAATATAAGTGACTGACTGTTTGGTTTTATAATGTGCTGGCTTATTTACTTACTCACTTACTTACTTTGAGTCTAATTTTGTGTATACATAGCATTTAGAAAGTCCACTCAATTACTGTGACTAAGAACAAATTTAAGTTAGGGTAAGTGAACCCATTAAGCCCACCAAAATCTAAGTCTAGGTTTTTTTCATAGATATTGACATGGTTTATAAGAAAAATCATTTGTTAAAATGCAAGATTTACCTCTCATTTGAAAATGTATTAATTAGTTGATGTACATTTTAGAATATAAAATTAAGATGTTTTATGAATAAAGTCAGAAGTCTGGCATGGGCTTAATTGGTACTTTGGCACCATTTAAGCCCACAATCATGAATGATTCACAAAATATAAAAACGTATTGCTTTTTAAAGACATATACATACACACACACACACACACACACACACACATACACACACATTTATTCAGTGACAGTATTTAAAATATTCCTTTTTCCTAATGGTTGCTAGCGCTCATCACCTGTACTTTACTGTGCCCTCATGGTAAAGGCGACATGCCTCTATGATTTTAGGACAGGTGCTTTTTTTTTTTTCTTCTCTTTTTTGTCATTTTCTCACTGGAAACAAATGATACACATTAGCAGACATCTATATACAGTATAGTTGTAAATTAAGGTAGTAAGGTAAAAGGTTAGTAAGGTAAAAGCAACGTTATCATTAAACACTTTCACTCAGAAAATTGCTCAAAGATTGTGATTAGAGGGATTCCTCATTGAAACACATAAGGTGGGCTTAAATGGTTCCACAGTGAGTAATGGTGAAAGGAAGACAATGTTTTCCTCTAAAAATGTAAGATATGTTTACAAAGGCATAAATGAAGCTTAAATATACTCTTGACTAAGCATCATAGTAATTTTCATTGTGCCCACATTAAGAAACGGTTTTTTTTCATTCAAGGTTAGCTTGTGTTGGATAGCTTGTGCAAGGTTACTGGGGTGGTGGTAGCTCAGTAGTTAAGATGTTGGGCTACTGATCAGAAGATCGTGAGTTCAAATCCCAGCACCGCCATGCTGCCACTGTTGGACACTGGAGCAAGGCCTTTAACCCTCAACTGCTCCCCAGGCACTGCAGCAAAAATGGCTGCCCACTGCTCCAGGTGTGTTCATGGTTTGTAGTGTGTGTGTTCACTACTCACAACTCCTAATGTGTGTGCACTAACTCGGTTGGGTTAAATGCACAGGACAAATTCCAAGTATGAGTTACCATACATTGGCCTTCACATGTCACTTTGCATGCATTTTGTGGCACTGTACCAAAAAAAAAAAAAAAAAAGTTAATTTATGAAAACAAAACAATTCATGATGTATTTATTTGTAAATTAATGTAAAATGAATCGCGAAACATTCAGTGTTTGTAGTTCACATGCTTAACTCGTTGGCAGTCTATCTTTCTGTAAGGCTAATGGTTTGACCTTGAGATTAGCTTTGTGCGCAAGCTAATAAAACTCATCTTTCCATTTAAAGGAAAATGATATAAAATGATAAAGTACTATTTGTTCATACACAATACATTTATCTCTTATTTGACATAATATCAACGTATTTAACAAAGAAATGGATGAAATTTGCAGAAACGTCTTGATTTCTGAAGAGTCCTGAAACACCAAAGTTTTGGGGTGACTTTGTGTGAGGTCCCCTGAGACAGCCTGCACATGCGTGGGGCTAACTCAACATTGCCAAATGTGATTGGTATGCAATAAAAAATGTCAGGGAATTAACAAGTCAATGGACTGGATAAAATAACGTGCAGCATAAAATATGTTTTCCTCTTTTTTTAATCTGAGTTGAAAGTGGGCTTAAAGGGTACACTTACCCTATTTAAAGCTTTATACATATGTAAAGAAATATACTGTACACTTATGTTTAATCTTTACCACAGCGGAGGCTGTGGCTCAGGCGGTTGAGTGGGCTGTCCACCAATCGCAGGGGCGGCGGTTTGATCCCTGCCCCCTCCACATGCCAAACTGTCCTTGGGTAAGTTGCTGAACCCCAAATTGCTCCCAATGGCAGGCTACCGCCTTGCATATGGTGTGTGTGTGTGTGTGTGTGTGTGTGTGTGTGTATGGGTGAACGAGAAACAGTGTAAAGCGCTTTGAAGATCTGCTTAGGTTAAAAGGCACTGTAAAAGCGCAGACCATTTATCTTTATCAAATCAATAAATAATTGTGATTTCAATATTGCACGGATAATTGTATCATTTCAGCCATTATTGTGCAGCCCTAGTCGGTTATGTGGTGTCTGACACACGGTACGTCATAAGCAGCCATGTTGAATTTAGAAACACACAGTTCGATATAAGACTCAGGTAGGTCTCTGATTCCCACAGGTTGTGTCTATGTTAGTAACAACACGTACAACATGTTCATGCACAGGTTAAAAATAGTGCACGTTGTGGTCAGATGTGTGACTATTCAGACGTGCCGTCTGTACAACGGTAACACAGTTACACAGTTACACAGTTACCATAAACTGTCCACACAGTCGATCACATCGGGTGTTCTGTGTAGAGCTTGCTTTCTGAAAAGAGATATTGATATACGGTCAGCTTATCTCTGGACATTTCTGCAAAAAAAAAAAAAAATTTAAAAAAAGGATCCGGGTAAATACAATTCAACTGAGAGGCTATATAAAACAAGACAATAACTCAATTATTCAGAAAACTGGAAACAGGAAGTTAGGGAGGAACTTATAGCTTGAACAATACAAAAGTGTGCAAGTGGTTAGTGTTACAAGCACAACTGACGTGTTCATTTCTCAAAAACCCTACCATGATAAGACTTTTTTTTTTATTTATTATTTTTTTTTAAATTAAGCAGTACTGCAAAGTAGCAGCAACATGTTACATTAAACCTGTCTTACTTCTTCTCCTCCATATCTGGATTCCATTTGCTAATGAATCATTGTAATGATTCATTCTCAGTAATAACCCGTGGAAAATGTCTACAGAAGCTACCGGTCTCGTTGAATGGAAAGGCTTTTCTACACATCCATCGGTGCTGCCTGTGTACGGGAGGCAATATAACTATTGAAATATTCACCAATTCTTTAGTTTTCACATGAACCAATCGTGACACCTTTAATTTCCGGCCGTTTATCGTCAGAGATTAAGGTACGATCAAACGACTCGCCCCACTAGGCCGACAAGTGTTATGAGCTCATCCACTGTGGTTAAAGGTCCGTTAATATGCTCTCTGCACTTCAGTCAGATGGCTGAAAGCCAGTTCACACATCATGTGCCTCACTGTCTGCTTCTGAGCTCACAGAGAGGCTGTAACAGGCTTCATTTACAAAGCTAATACACAGAACAATGACCCAGAGGAGCGATCGTGGCTACGTCTCTCCTCCTTCACCTTACTCTGTTAAAAGGCCTCGTGGATATTATTCACACTTTGCTGACTTCTGAATTAAAGCACCCAGAGGTTTGAATGCGCCGCAAGATTTAGTGTTGTTCATATCAGGCAGCTGTGAGAATTGCACACAGTATTTTAAAGCTCAGAGAATAATATACAGTGGCGGTTATTTGCAAAACTAAGAAATTATGTGTGAAAGCTGCTGATTAACCCGATAATCTGGCTTTGTCAAGTAAAGTGTATTTCATCGTCATTCCTGTACATTGGAACAAAATATCTTCAGGACCATGGTGCAACACAAAGCAATGCAGCATGTACACAAGACTACATACAGAGCAAAAACATGACCGTATAAGACGAGTGTAAATACAGACAATAGATAGACGGGCCAGTAAGTATACTCGTTTGGACTGAATTTGAAGCATAGTTGAGAATGAGCTGAACATACAGTAGGTGTTAGGGAAGGGCAGCCATGTTTCAGCAAAGGACTACAACTCAAAACCCTCACAAACAATTATAACTAGCCCAGAATGTTTGGTGGGTTGGTGGGCATTTCTGAATCGTAGTATATGGCTACTATATGTGGATAATATTACATACAGAACCTGGCAACCCTGCTTGTGAAATAAAGCCAAGTTCATTAACATGATACTCAAAGGAGATCAACTGTTTGTTTTTAACCCGACCTAAACCAGATTTCTACCGCATTTCTGTACAAACAAAAGAAATATGCTTTCATATAAGGAGCAACCGGTGGGGCATGGTGGCATAGTAGTTAGCCTCGCATCTCTGGGGCTGGGGGTTCAAATCCCACCTCTGCGCTATGTGTATGTTCTCCATACACTGTATGCTTTGGGGGTTTCCTCCAGGTACTCTGGTTTCCTCCCCCAGTCCACAGACATACGCTATAGACTGATTGGCATTGGCATTTCCAAACTGTCTGTAGTGTGTGACTATGTGTGTGTGATTGTGCCCTGAGATGGGCTGGACCCCCGTCCAGGGTGTCCCCCGCCTCTTGCCCCAAGGTCTCTGGGATAGGCTCCAGTTCCCCCGCGACCCCCTTTAGGGTAAGCAGTACACAAAATGGATGGATTTAAAACTCATATGTATAATTGTGTTTCTCATCATTCTTACATGATCATTCTCCAACTTTATTAAAAAAAAAAATCTTCTCGGAAAACCACACAAGCATGATAATAAAATGCTACTTCAAGGACCCCAATTTGACTCACAAAAGCACCAAAAGTGCATCCCATCTTTATAACAGATTCTGACAACATGTCCGAAATGTAACAACGGCCCAGAAAGAAAAAAAAAAAACTAAATCGGGTAAAATAGTATTAGAAGGCTGTTATTAACTGTAGCCTAAATAACCGTTTCTCAATTTGGGAAAGACATCACTGGTTTGAAATATTCAGTGCTGTGAAAAAGTATTTGCTCCCATCCTGATTTCTTCTGTTTTTGTGTATATCTCATACTAAATTGTTTCAGAAATTAAAACAAAGGCAACCCGAGTAAACACAAAATACAGTTTTTAAATGATAATGTTATTCATTGAAGCAAAAAAGTTATCCAATACCGACTGGGCCTGTGTGAAAATGTATTTTCCCCCAAATCTATGGAACTGCATTCATAATGGGGTTCAGCTGGACTAGACACAACCAGGCCTGATTACTGCAAACCCTGTTCAATCAAATCAACACTTAAATAGAACTTTTTCAACAGCATGAAGTTGGTTAAAAGCTCTTACCCAGAAACACACCGAGCCAAAATTGAAAGAAATTCCAGAAATGATGAGGAAGAAGGTGATTGAAATCAGTCTGGGAAGGGTTACAAAGCTATTTCAAAGGCTCTGGGACTCCAAAGGAGTGAACAGTGAACCAAATAGTGAACCTTCCCAGAAGTGTCCGACCTTCCAAAATTCCTCCAAGAGCACAACAACGACTCATCCAGTAAGTCACAATACTTGAACAACTGGCTTTCGGAAAAACTCAAGAACAATCATACAACTGGCATGCAACTAATTCAATGTGTCACATATTTCATCTGTTGTTCCCTAGAGCAATGAAATCATGCAAATGGAAATTGTCCTCAGAGTACTTAGAATGAACACATCATTAGGAATAAATAACTGAATTTGGAAATGAACTCGCTTACAATCAAACACGGCTAATTTAACAGGGTTCATACAGATGCTTCATAATGAAATTCCAGGACGTTCAAGGACTTTTCAAAGCACTATTTTTTTTTTCAAGGATTATACAAGAGATATCGTCATGTTGTCAGACAACAGAATGAGTATGAAATGATGATTGAAACACGGCCCATTAAGACTACATGTTGACCAGTATTCACTTCCAAAGCCATTTTCAAGCTGCTGCTCTGCACGGCTAAAACAACTGCTTTATAACCACAATGTCCTCTGACAAAATCACCATACACATAAGTTAAATGCAACGGCTGTGCTGTGATTTTACACTTACATGTAAAATGAAAATGTTCACTCAGAGAGAAAGTTAGAAGTAAATGAATTGGGGGGGAGGGGGGGGTGGCAGGTCCTCACGCTCGCAGGGCAATACTGGAGACTCTCTTCTATGGAAAGTAGCTAAATTTGGCCAAAAATCACTAGATTTGTCGCTAGGTGCTTTTTTTGAGGGGGGAAAAAAAAAATCGCTAAAGTGGTCTGAAAAGTGGACCGGAGCTGTCTCTGTCAAAATGAGTGAGTGAATAGCGGGAGGCGGGGGAGGGGGAGGGGCGGCAGCGAGGAGTCATATTTTGAGTGAAAGGATTTGTATTCGTGTTCTATTGAAAATAAACACTTTAAAGTTATTTAGTGATTTTGTATTTATTGACTTTTTATAGTTCAAGCACCACTAGATATAAAATGGTTTTCCAGTACTTAAATTTCAAAAAGCCAAATTCAAGCACTTGAACTACGAACCCTGATTTTATTATTTACACACAGCGGTTAGCATAATGTTAGCTCGCTTGGTAGCAAACAGGAAATCTTTAAAGATTAAGGTAAAGAATTTAGGTTAAATGAAGTGTCACTTCAAAAGCAGTGAGATTTTAGTGTCGTTTTAGTGAAAATAGCATTAACTGCCGCACATACAACATTACTTACTGTTTGAAAAAATGCAGTGGCATCGGCGGTATTTTGAGCCCTAGTACCTACATACCTTTCCTATTAATTTCACTGTAGTTACTGGGTATGTTTATTGATTAATAAGTAGTTTTTTAAATGGTTTTAAAAAATTAATTAGATTTGCCCTGCTGTGTGAACAAAGCCTTTGTGTATTTACCTTTTAATGGTTATCCAGCAGCCATTGCTGTGATAAAGTCAATGTCTGTGCAAATTGTAGCACACGATTTACTACAGTATATGATTTATTTGTTTTGTTTTTTTTTAAATGTACTTAAAAAGAATTGTAATAATTTAATAAAGTGAAAATATGTGGGAAATCGGTTGTTTGATGATGTGTTACATGCCAGGATTCGTATTAGCTATTAGCAGCACACTCTCCAGAGACAGAGACTATTTTTTCAAAGCTTTATTATTTTTTTTAATGTCTCTATACACATTTAATGAAAGGTATGTTACAGTACATGATGAAAACACAGTTATACATTTTATTCTTTTTTTTTTTTTTTACCGAGTCAAGCAGTACACAGGTACTAAAAGCAGGTGGAAACTAAAGTTGTTTGAAAGGGGAATGAGAAAATGCTGTACCACGTGTGTCATATGATTGGTCCGAGGAATTGTTTGAGCCAGTTGTTTGGATTTGTCACTTTACTGTGTCAAAGCTAATTTGCATAAAGTTGAGAAAATCTCACCTAGCATGTCGCTCGTTGCTGTCGGTGAAATCGTGACTCCGTGTCAGACATGTACATAGAACATGAATAGTTGCCAGTTGCTTTGTCGCTCGCTAGTGTGAAAGCAGATTAAACCTAAAATTCACAGAGCTTTTCGTACAAGGGGTTTGGCATTATATACACAATGTGCTATTTTACAAAAAACAAAGAATGTTTTTATAGGTATATTTACATTATTTAGTTTAGTTTAGTTTTATTTAAAGTTTGACATGACAGGATATTGCAGCACAAAACCCTGAAATGTGTCAAACATACAAATACTCCAAGACAATCATTACTTAGTGTAAAACGAATAAAAGATAGCTGATATAGAGATATAAAAAAAAAGAAAAAAAAAGAAAAGAAAATACTAATTATATATATATATATATATATATATATATATATATATATATATATATATATATATATATATATATATATATAGTGGGGGAAAAAAGTATTTGATCCCCTGCTGATTTTGTACGTTTGCCCACTGACAAAGAAATGATCAGTCTATAATTTTAATGGCAGGTGTATTTTAACAGTGAGAGACAGAATAACAACAAAAAAATTCAGAAAAACACATTTCAAAAAAGTTATAAATTGATTTGTATTATAATGAGGGAAATAAGTATTTGACCCCTTCGACTTAGTACTTGGTGGCAAAACCCTTGTTGGCAATCACAGAGGTCAGATGTTTCTTGTGGTTGGCCACCAGGTTTGCACACATCTCAGGAGGGATTTTGTCCCACTCCTCTTTGCAGATCCTCTCCAAGTCATTAAGGTCATTTTCAATGCCCTGGCTGAGGGAAGGAGGTTCTCACCCAAGATTTGACGGTACATGATCCCGTCCATCGTCCCTTTGATGCGGTGCAGTTGTCCTGTCCCCTTAGCAGAAAAACACCCCCAAAGCATAATGTTCCCACCTCCATGTTTGATGGTGGGGATGGTGTTATGACTTGGGGTCATAGGCAGCATTCCTCCTCCTCCAAACATGGCGAGTTGAGTTGATGCCAGAGAGATCTGACCACACCTGACCACAACACTTTCACCCAGTTCTCCTCTGAATCATTCAGGCAAACTTCAGACGGGCCTGTACATGTGCTTTCTTGAGCAGGGGGATCTTGCGGGAGCTGCAGGATTTCATTCCTTCACGGCGTAGTGTGTTACCAATTGTTTTCTTGGTGACTATGGTCCCAGCTGCCTTGAGATCATTAACAAGATCCTCCCGTGTAGTTCTGGGCTGATTCCTCACCGTTCTCATGATCACTGAAACTCCACGAGGTGAGATCTTGCATGGAGCCCCAGACCGAGGGAGACTGACAGTTTCTTCCATTTGTGAATAATCGCACCAACTGTTATCACCTTCTCACCAAGCTGCTTGGCGATGGTCTTGTAGCCCATTCCAGCCTTGTGTAGATCTACAATCTTGTCCCTGACATCCTTGGACAGCTCTTTGGTCTTGGCCATGGTGGAGAGTTTGGAATCTGATTGATTGATTGCTTCTGTGGACAGGTGTCTTTTATACAGGTAACAAACTGAGATTAGGAGCACTCCCTTTAAGAGAGTGTTCCTAATCTCAGCTCATTACCTGTGTAAAAGACACCTGGGAGTCAGAAAACTTGCTGATTGATAGGGGATCAAATACTTATTTCACTCATTAAAATGCAAATCAATTTACAACTTTTTAGAAATGTGTTTTTCTGGATTTTTTGTTGTTATTCTGTCTCTCACTGTTAAAATACACCTACCATTAAAATTATAGACTCATCATTTCTTTGTCAGTGGGCAAACGTACAAAATCAGCAGGGGATCAAATACTTTTATGACTAACACAGATTCACAGAAAAGGCATCCTAATCAAAGACCTGTAAGTTATCCATACAACAGTTTTAAAGCACGGGGAATAAAGGAGAGTTCAAGACGTTTAGTTTTGCTCCTGGGTACAACAAATGTCTTGTGCCGCAGAAGAGAATAAGTCGGTGTTGGAGCCATAGGCAGGAAGCAACGGTGATGAATTGTCCTTGAGTATTTTAGTAAGAGTACGTATGGTGGCTTCCTCACGCCTCTCACCCAATTTTGGGAGAGATGAAGTCGGAATGCCTATTATCCGACAGCATCGCTTTTGAATCCTCTCTAACTCCTCAGAGAGACCTTTAGATAGACCACCCCATACTGGACTAGCATATTCGAGAACTGGCCGTACAAAAGTCAAATATACTTGCACTAAAACATCACAAGGAAGACCCGCTTTTTTTGCAGTGCAAAGATAATATATTCTGGGGTGCAGCTTCGAAATCATGTACTTAATGTGGGCATCCCATGACAAGTCAGAGGATATTTGAACTCCAAGCAGTTTAAAGGTGGAAACTCTACTAATTGCATGTCCTGAGATAACAGGAGAGGGAGGGGAGGGAATGTTGTCCTCTCTCCTGGCACTAATTACCATGTCCACAGTCTTAGCTCCATTCATTGCCAATGTAAATTTCTGTCCCCATTCCACTACAGAGTCCAAGGCCTTCTGAGTGACTCCAGGTAAAGATCCCATTAGAAACTCTGTGATTGTTAGACCCCACTTCACCCTCTGCTCTCTGTTACTCAGATAGCTCCTTACCATAAGCCAAAGGGGTCGTCTGACATGCAAGTCAGCTAAGGAATGTAGCAGTCGACAATGTTCAATTGTGTCAAATGCTCGAGTGAAGTCAACAAAAACAGCGTGTATATCCATTTTAGGGGAAATGTTAAGTGCTTCATGCCAGTGCTGCAGAATTTGAATCAAGGCAGTGTCAGTTGATCTGTTCCTCATAAAGCCGTGTTGTGATGGTTCGATCCTAGTAACTGTATCCTCCAGAATGGCATCTCTGAGGATTCCTTCAAACACTTTTCTAACACAGCTGAGTAGTGAGATCTGGCGATAATCTGCTGGAAAACTAGGCTTTGCTTTTTTAGGAACAGCTTTGACTATAGCCTCCTTCCATTGTTTTGGAAAAATGTTATGCTGGATGCATGTATTGAAGATGTCACATAACACCGGTGCCAACTCTTCATGCACCTTTAGCACCCAAGGAGGAACACAGTCGGGACCAGCAGCCTTGGCTGCATTCACTTTACAGAGTCTAGTCTTAACTTGTCCAATACTCAGAGGAGGTACACTACAATTTGACAACTTGCAGGTAACTTCATCCGCAGACAAAGAAATATGGCTCGTATAATTCCACACAGAAGCAAAGTGCCTAGCCAGAGTGTCACACTCACGTTGCATGATGTTTTGATCCTGAGACACCATGTCACTCTTATCTCCTTCCATCCCCATTAAATTCTTCACTGACTTAAACCATTGTTTTGGCTTGGAGCGTCGCAGTTCCTCCACCTCATGCTGGTAATATTGTTTCTTTGCGTTCTTGATTTTTTTTGGCAGTGATTGATTTTAGCTTCCTATAAGAGGTTTTGTCGCCAGAACAAAAAACACACTGCCTATCCTTTATCAGACCTTTAATTTGAACAGTCATCCAAGGCTTATCTGTGTTTGTGATAGAGACTTTTTTCAATGGAACTGTTTTATCCAAGATAGATATAATAGTGGAAGTAAAAGCACCAACTTTAGCCTCAGGATCCATAGCTTCATGAATGTGAGAAAAATCAGTAGTATTCATCAGGAGGCCCAGTTCCCTGATTGTCTCAGGGGTACGTTTTCTGCAAAAAATATGTTTAATAGGCTTGGTGGGCCAGTTTCCTGCATTTATCAAGATAGTCTGATGGTCAGAAGAACCAACAGGAGGCAAATGCTCAGGTGTCTGATACATGGAGGAAATATTGGTAAATACAGAGTCTAGTTGACTAGCCTTTCTTGTTGCTCCAGCCACGATTTGTTTCAGACCAAGTCTGCTTCAGATGGTTTCAGACTTGAACTTATTTGTATCACCAAGTATAACAATTGCAGCCTGCTGATAGTTACATTCAATATATCTGAGACGACTATCCAAATACTGTGAGATTAGTAAATCAGGTTGGGCTGATGCAGGAGAGCGTGGTGGTAAATATAGCACAGCAGCAATAATGCAACTTAACCCTAAGACGACTGGGACGTAACCAGACCCACAAAGCTTCATGCTCATCCTCTTCTAAATGTGTCAGTCGAATTTGTTTGATGGCATTACAAACATACAAGGCAACTTCTCCTCCCCCACCTCCCTTGCGATCCCGCTGATGTATTGTATATCCAGGAAAAGTTACAATTGAATCTGGGATACCATCATTTAGCCAAGTCTCTGAAACGGCGACAACTGCTGAGTTATTATTCTGTGCTACACTGTGCAGCTCGTCACATTTGTGACGTAAAGAACGCACATTAGAAAGGAGAAAACCAGGCGTAGATGGTATTGACTTGTTGACGTGATGGTTTATCTTGATATGTATTAAGTTCTTAGATTGATAACAACAGTCAGATAGAAATATTCTTTGCCCAGTTGGCTGTCTTTTAATATCCACAGCAGTTCCACAAGAAGTAGGGCGATTTCCAACAATTGTACATATGTATGGGATATGTTTCTCCCAGCTTTCTTACCCCTTGGGCGAGATCTGAGTCGAAGAATCCCATTTAACTGCAGTATGTTCTTAACTTCAGAAGCCAAAGGAGATGCACATCTTCTCAGACTTTTTAAAAGATGAAAATCACTTAAATGTCCAGGTTGTGCCATTGTAAGGAGAAAAGGGAAACAATTACTTGAAGATGGCTTCCTCAATAGTTTCCTATCAAAATCCATCCAAAACCTCTCAGAATTAAATCCATCCACATGTCCTAACTCCTAATATAACAATATAATCATACAAATAAAAAATCTACCCGTGCATTTCCAAACTATATTAAGTTAAAATTGTTTAAAAAGCTAAAAAAGACCCAACTGCCAAACAGTTCAACTTTCATGAGGCTACCCTTAAAAGGGCCACCTAGCTGACTAGTTTTTCCTTATTTTAATTTGACAGCTTATCATTTCTCATTTCGCAGCAAATAAAAGGCATGTATCGCACTGAGGTAAATCAATCAAGCCCTTTACCACACTCCCCCCGGCCGACTTCCTGTTTCAAAAGGAAATACATCAACATACAGAAACAAATCATGGCTCCCGTAGGCACTTCATGGGCTCTTTTTTTTTTTTTTTTTTAAAGCAATAGAAACAAATACTGAGGATTGTCTGAGCTGGCCAATTGAGAAGTATAACTAAAGCAAAACCGTGACAGTCAGTGTCAGTTAAACGTGTGCTGTGTCATGTACATGTGCAGAAGGTGGAGTTTCCTGATGCATGTACAGTATCTCACGAAGCCACTCAGCTGTGAACTTCCTTACATACTTCAATTTAAATGTTAAAAAAAAAAAAAAAAAAAAAAAAGGCTTTATTAAGATGAGTACAAAAATGATAAACAGAAGTGTACTTCTGTTTGTAGCCACTTCCAAAATGAGCTCATTCTCATTTGTTTAAATGTTGAAGGTAAAGAGAAAGCAAGACTAGTGTGCTGATTTTACTGAGATTCAAGAAAGGATTATTGGCAACATATCCCATACAGGATAAATGTCCTAAGCAGAGACATTACAGAGAGAGAGGAACTGAGTCTGATGTCAGTGACACCGGTGTTAGCTGTCCAATGATTGGCTGCCTTTTAGCACAAAGGCCAGAGAACCACAGAAGATCAAATGAGCCATTAATGATTGTCTTTACGACAGAACCTTCTGTTGTATAAATGAATAGCGATGATAAAGTCACTTGTCAGTCCATTCTGGAAGACAGGATCA
Source organism: Cranoglanis bouderius (assembly GCA_023630585.1). NCBI lineage: Eukaryota > Metazoa > Chordata > Actinopteri > Siluriformes > Cranoglanididae > Cranoglanis > Cranoglanis bouderius. The sequence continues at coordinate 16,486,475 of CM042561.1, forward strand.
GCTATTATCAATTGGATATTGAAGAGTAATATTCTGAAAATATTCCATCCATGATCTAAACAATCGCAACATACTGTATGGCTGAGCTCTAATATTGTCTCGGAGTCTAAGGTTAAGCAGTCATGTGCGAAAACACTCCTTCTGTCATGCACACTCTCAGAGAAGCAGCTAATTTTATTTTCAATAGTGAGTAGAATCAAACGCCGAACCAGACAGCCACTGACCCAGGCCAAAGAACCCATATAAGCTCAACAACATGGGCCTATTTACAAAAAAAAAAACACAAAAAAACATTAGTTAGCTAACATTCGCTACTTTTCGCTATTCATTCATTCAGCTTCCTCTTTTCCTGGTGGGGCTTGCTATGGCAGCAGCCGGAGCATGTCAGCCCAGACGTCTCTATGCCCAGCCACAGATTCCAGCTCCTCCTGCGGGATCCTCAGACATTCCCAAACCAAATGATAGCTATAATCTCTCCAGTGGATCCTGGGTTTGCTCCAGGGTCTTCGCCCAGTGGGACATGTCTGATAATAGCTCTAGCGGGAGCTGACCAGCGGGTTTCCTGGTAAGGTGTCCAAACCAGCTCACCTGGCTCCTCTCAGTTTGGAGGAGCAGTGTCTCTAAAGCTTAAAGCTCTCCTGGACTGCCAAGCTTCTAACCCCATCAGGTATATGCTACATGCCCAGCAACCCTGTGGAGCAACCTCATTTCTACCACCTGTAATCGTGGCCTTATTCTTTTGCTCAGTGCTAACAGCTTGCGATCACAGGTGAGGACAGGGCCATGCAATGGAAACTACTGCACCAGTTAGAGCTAGTCTGGAGCTGCCACTCTCCACATTCACAACTAGTATAACACTCATGTGCTCTGCATTTAACTTAACTAGCATCCTGCTTTTTTTTTTGGATTTTCTACTTAAGAACTAACACTAGCTAACTTTGTTGATATTGTTAGATACCATGAACAGGAGCTGTTTGGCCAAGAACAGAGATTGTTTGGTTCCTCTATTTGACTAGACTAAGTCTAATATACTTCCATTTGTCTACCTTGGCCCTCTACACTGCTCAGTCCATATTCCTCACCGTTAAGTAAGCTTAACAAAACCAGAGTATCACTGGCTGTTATACACGAATTTGTTCCCCCAGTATGTCACCCTCTGAACCTTTGAATAGACTGTTGTGCTACAAAATGCTCCCTGTAACACCATGTGATACGACCAAACCTATTTACAGACTGAGAATGCATCATGAGATGTCAAGGGCGAGCATGTGTTTTTTTTTTGTTGTTGTTTTTTTTAACAGATACTCAGTTATGTGATGGTTTTCTCATTCTGTACTTCACTGTCAATGTGACTTAGATGGGCGAGATGCGCTCAGTGGCTCCAGCGGCATGTGCACTGATGCTTGCACTGACGTTGCACGACTTGTAGACTAGATGGGCAACAAACACACAACACAATCAGAATGCAAAACCAGTTATAAATTTCACATTCCTCAATTAAATCTGAGACCTTGAATCATTGAGACCTTGACTTATATTTCACGTCAACTGCTTTTCGTGAGTAGTGACTTATTAAACTTGCGACACTGTACGTGCTTTTTCACGACTGACCGATCTACTCATTTTTAAATAGTCTAACTTTGAAGGAGGGTGATAAAATGTTGGCGTTCATAATAACGATGTTCTGAACACAGAAAACACCATAACCTTATGAAGTGACGCTATTTAATGACACTCGAGTGTCTCCCTCAACGCCCTGCCCCTTTACCTGCTGCTATTTTAGTGTAGTTTGGTGTCCTACTATTGGACTACAACTGTAACTGCTATAACAAACACTTTTGTCCAACTTATGACATCAGACCACAGCAGCTTACTTCCTGAGTCCCAACTGGTTAGTGAAAGGTGGCTCTAACACATGATTTCAAAACATATCAAAAGAATACTACTCTTGATATGTGTATGTACTTATTAGTTTTAATGAAGTCGCAAAATGCTTCGTGCTCATAAAAAGGAGGATATGATCAAATATCGTGCCAACAGTTTTGCCGGGTGTTTATTGACCATTTTTTGGCTAAAGTATTATTTTGGTATTGAGAATCACAATACTACACGCTGTATTGGAATAGAAATCGAATCTCTGTTATTATTGCGACAACCCAAGGTCTCGAGATTTGGGTTTGGGATATAGCCAAACAAATTAGCCTGGCCATTATCACACCATTGGTAATCTTTTTAAAAGGTATTCACTGAGTTCTCTTTTGCGCCGCCGAACAGCCAAACGGAAAACGGCCATCACTGCCGGCCTCTGATGATCGGCTGCACGGGCATTATGAAGGGCCCAGTGCCAATGATTTGGGATACATCTCAAAAACAACAGGTGACTGTTGGCCACAGATCAGAGACTGACAGCTGGTGTGTTAGGGACTTTACATGAATTTCCATCATATCCAGACTGAATGGCAGAGAACAACTCTGAACAGAACTACATCATTGACATGAGACAGATGCGAATCTCTCAACGAGCAGGATGCCTCACTTATGACTAGAAAGCAAGCTTTATTGCGTGGTCAGACCATGGTAAAGCAGTCGATAACTAGTTACTAACTTGTTCAAACACTCTTTATCTTTCATCAGCTCTGTCCTAAAGGTCCTCTGTCCTGAAACTCTGCATGTACTCTCATTAGCCTGTACTGGAAATGCTGACAGAGGCCAAATAGTCAAACAGTCACTCAGAAGAAAAGATATCTGTTTTGTAATTTAACATATATATATCAATCACAATATTGTATTTCATTTTGTTAAATTACAAAACAGATATCTTTTCTTCTGAGTGACTGTTTGACTATATATATATATAATGGTGATGAAATGATGCATGGGTTTGAATTCACAAAAATATATAATTATATTATTTCACATTATGTTCTCCATAAATATTCAGTCAATTCTACAAACCACTGTCAGCCATTACCAACTGCTAGATGCTACTGTATCTACTACATCAGTCTCACAGAATGCCCCGGGAGCTCAAAATATGTAGCCAGTAACAGGGGACAGGCTGAAAAAAAAATACTAAATAATTAACAATTATTCCGTTATCTGTTATATTTTATTCTGCAGGGCCGTCATTCAATTTCTGAATTTCGCGAGGCTCCATAACGTTGAATTAGCTAGCAACTCTAGCTTAGCATCCGTAGCAACCTTATCACACCGACACCTTCGACGTTTGACAAAGAAACGACAGAAAAGACATTTTAACACCCATAAATGAAACGTATGCAAATGAATGGCAAGCGTGTGAAATAAACCAACAAACCAAAAACAGGACATCGACGAAACAAGATGTGTTTGAGAAGCAGGGCTCTAACGCCAGTCCTCCCCTCACCCCACCCATAAGGGGAAAGGATGCTATCAGTATCACACACCGAACCACCCAATAGATGCTCCATTTTATAACTCCATGTTACATTCACACGCTTTCTAAAATACCATGAGAAATAAACCTACTGGCTAATTGAAACGACCTGCGATACTCGTTCGTGGTCTAAAACGTTGATTTTCAGCAGTTAAACAGCCGGGTGACGTTATGGAGAGCAGCGTTACACCACCACTAGCAGGTTGCTGCCATCATCGCTTGTCTCGTTCCTGCTTCCACATCCCTGCCTCATCTTATCGCAAAAACGCTGCTATAAATCACCGTACCTGCAAATCGCATGTCCGCACGACAAACGACTGGACGATGAACGCAGAGCGGTGTAGAAACACGACGACGGCGATCCGCTCTGTATCCGACAACTGATGCTCTCGGCTGGGTCGCTGTCCGCTAATCCGCCCCACACAAAGAGCAGAAAATGGCTGCAAGTGCATTTCCTTAAAGCGACAACGGCCCTTTTAGCGGCGGCTGCTCTTCCAGCAGACTTTGCACATCTCTATGTGAGTCATCATATCTGTGCTCTTTCGAGGTGTGAGCGTTGGCGCTGTACCAAAAACTGATGGAAAATATATGTTGAAATCGTGTTTATGACCTCATTTACTCTCCTTAAGATCTGCACCACTGCCAGGTATAATTAATGTCATTTTACTATTTAACCCAACATCAAAGGACTTGTTTCTTATATTTCGTATAGCCTAATTCTGAGTCGACGACAACGTTTCATTGGTAGGTTGTTTCCGCAAGTGGATCCATGATGTAGACCTTTAAATAAAGCCTTGAAAGAAAGAAATAGCTGATTGGCTGTAGTGTATTAGGAGTTAAAAATGTATATTGTTTTCAAAGTGTGTGCTGCCGAACATTCTCCTCCCGCTTGCTGTTGTCACAGTAACCACAGGAGGTACGCGTGGCTTCAGACGGAGGATTAGGTCCACCAATCATCAACGAGAGTGTGGCCAGGCCACGCCCACGTACACAAGCATATGCAAATTTGTCTCTCTTCAGAGGCCTCTTCAGTTGTATTGCTCCGGTAAGGCTTGGAATAAAACGTGTCCTCCTCATTTGATCGGGTCACCATAGCGGTACTGTTTTTTTTTTTGTTTGTTTGTTTTTTGTCATTTGAGTCGAAGTAAATTAATTGAATTAAATGAGTCGTTCAGATCCGTTCAGCAACTTGATCATGCTGTGGTATAAGGCAGACAATAAACAGTTTGAGTAGTAAAACAGCTAACAATTGTTGTGTTATTTTACAGTGACACAAATTTTCTGTGTTCACAAGAATTATTTTTGACACCCAGTCAAACTATGATACTATACCAGAGGAGTGGCTCTCAGTCTTGATTGACTCATGGGCGGGATCAGGTTACACACACACACACACACACACACACACACACACACACACATTTCATGGATGGGTTGAAATCGATCAACAAATCAAACATATAAAAGAAACCTACATACAATCTCTGTTTGATAATCATGAAGTCGGTAATGTAGACTACGGAAAGATATTGTTTTGGCTTCCACATTTAAGTTTTGTGGTTTTCAGTTGCAAATCCTTTCAGCAGCAACTGAACCAAAGGAATGCTTCCTATATCAGTGACCGATGCTGATTCACTCACCGTAGTGACTCGTTCAGAAAGACTGAATCGTTCGCGAGCTAAACATATCTAGACATAAGTGGACAGAAACAGGCCTACATGTCTGAACCGGGTCAAATGCGTCTTGTGATCAGACCACTTCCGGACGTGGTTTGAGTCACATGTGGTCACATTACATTTATAGTGTGAACATTGTGCCCAGAAGCATCCGTGACAACACCAAAAGACTATACCTAGTCACTACTTTTGCCACGTGGTTTTCACATGGATTTGAGATATATTTGAATTAACAAGCCTCTGTTGATAACAGCTAAGGGGTTGATTTTTGTCTACCGCTTGGTCTTTTTGCATAGATCATATTAATTAAAGGCCTATGTAACAATCAGCCCGTACACGATTTGGTGGAGTTTTTTTGGTGATTGTTGAGGCCGAACTACTTGAATAGGTACGGAGCTCTGAAGGGAACTGTGCAAAAAAAAAAAAAAAAAAACAACCACAGAGACTTTTGTGTGCACATGAGAAACTTTCACGTGAGCACGAAGCACTTTTCTGTTTTTGTGATTTATTATTTTTTTTGCACAGGTCACTTCAGGGGCTCCGTAAATTGGCGAAATTGCAATGGCACAAAATAGTTTTGCACGGTGTTTCACAGTGATGTTTGTCGGTAAATGAGACCTTTTAGCTGTACTCATCTTCGACGCTCAGGAATCGAAGAGGGCTTTGACTGAATGCGTGTTGTGATGACGTCACGTCTTGGAGGTGATCTGCGGCAATTTTGAAAAAATTTCAAGCTCCTCCGAATATTGCGGAGTTTGCTTGATTTTGTGTTAATTTCTGCGATCGCAAAATCGGGAAATCCCATAATAGACTGAAAAACAGTCACATCGGTTATGTCTCACAAATGATCTCCTTATGAGGTTGAAACTCCTGTCAGACATGTTCTAGAAACAAAATGTATAATAGGCATATAGGCAGACTGTTATTATATACTGTAGGCCAATGTAATATTTGAGCGTATATTTGAGATTACAGCCTTGTGCACTTTGGCCAAGATCTGTATGTGAGAGTTTTATTTTTTATTTTGTGTGTTTTTTTTTTTAACTTTCCACTTTTCATTTGTGTAATTGTTGAAAGCACATGAAGTGCGATTGGATGTGCAAAAACTCGACAAAATGCCGCACAGCCATATCTTTTATTGAACAATCTGAGCCTGACCATTGTATCAGATGTCATCTGACGGCTTGGTTTGGCATTGGCTAATAAGTTTTGGGTGTGGTTTTGAAGTGACATCGGGTTGGAAGATTTGGCAACCCTGCTACTGAGGAAATGCGAAATGAAATCTTCAAGTGTGAACACCTGTCTGTCATGGTTGTCCTTTCTGATATGATCACCCGACCACCAAGTCTGTACAAGGGCTAACATATTAGTTATTTCTTTTACGAGTTATTTTCTTTTATTGAAACTGAATTTCATCACGTGCAAAAGTGATTAGTCAATAAACAGGTATTACACACTTATGGACATAGTAATAAACACAGTTTGATGTTAACTTGCAAAATATCCTGTTAGGTGTTTACTATAGACAGATATAGACAGATATAAACATGCAATTAATGATTAGTTCCAAGAACCCAAGGCTCTAGATGGCTACTTAATGGTTCCCCCTAAAGGAGAAAAGGAGATCAGGAAATTTGACTGTACAAAAAGACATGAAGTAACCACAGGTTATTCCATCACATATAGGCAGTACAAAAAAATCATAGATATTAATTGCAAAAAAATAAATAAATAGAATATCTTCTTCTTTTCCTTTCGGCTGTCCCCTTCAGGGGTCGCCACAGCGAATCATCTGCCTCCATCTAGCCCTATCCCCTGCATCCTCTTCTCTCAGACCGACTACCTTCATGTCCTCCTTCACTACATCCATAAACCTCCTCTTTGGTCTTCCTCTCGGCCTCCTGCCTGGCAGCTCTAACCTCAGCATCCTTTTACCGGTATATTCACTCTCCCTCCTCTGAACACGTCCAAACCATCTCAACCTGGCCTCTCTAACTTTGTCTCCAAAACATCTCACATGTGCTGTCCCTCTGATGTACTCATCCCCGATCCTATCCATCCTCGTCACTCCCAAAGAGAACCTCAACATCTTCAGCTCTGCTACCTCTAACTCTTCCTCCTGTCTTTTCCTCAGTGCAAAATAAATAGAATATACAAATAAATAAAATGTTGGACTGTACATTATATTTTCATAAGCAAAATCAATAGCCTTAAATCAGTGGTCCGCCAGAGAAGCCAGTTCATGCAAGAGCAGGACAAAGGAGGGCCGGTCTTCAGGTTTCTAACAGGAAAAAAAAAGACATATTTACAACATGCAGGCACACTTATTATCAATTTTTTACAGAATAAATATATAATAAACAAATACATTTTGTGCAAAATCCACGGTTATGCTACTTCTCCCCATACTTCAATTTTCTTCCTTGCTTTTGTTAGCCAACCTTAAACATTTAGAGGATGTCACTTGCACTGCAGAGAGAGGGGTAAAGTATCAGAAATTCTGGAAGTTGTTCAAAGACAATGATAGATCATTTGAATTTAACCCTAACGTGTTTCATGAGCTGTTTATTGGAGAGACAGGTTAGACGGTACTAAATTTAGGAATGTTGTGATTTATTCAGCCTCTGGTTGGTCGTTGTGATGGCAGGGTGTTTACTTAATGTTGAGCCAGCACAGCATATTTCAGGCGATGGTTCAATCGTGGTTTAAAATTTGATGCCTTATCGTCATCTAATTACAACTAAAGATTCTCTCGATCATGTCTTATGGTAGGTTTCCACTTGCAAGTTTGCCACACCGCGTCCTATCCATCAAAGGAGTGCTCTGTCGGATATGCCAGAAAAATCTGGAAATCTGAAGTCTTTCAATTCTGCATAACCAAATCTAACTGTCATATGAATGCCCACAAGAGCCAAAATGTGCACTCTATGAGGTTCAGTAGGAGGGCACCCATGAAAGAAAACCAAGTGCCACTCCAATCCCCCTGCAGACACGCCCTGTGAGGAATAAGGTCTACTATTCTTTAGTCTATGATCTTTATAAGAATTATTTTAAAACCATCTGATAAGTAAGGAATAAAACAAGACCGGGTAGGCTGATATAGGAAAATAATAATAAATGACTAGGTGGTGCATTACTCTGAAGTTAATTATTTTCTTATAACAGCATGTCCTGAAGTGTTTTATTCCTCTTACACCACAGCAATTTGCCAACACTAACTTTTTGTTTAAGCAACAGTAGATCAATACAATACAATAGCTATTTATAGGTAAGTTCCCTCCCCAGAATTTTTCTCTCTCTTAAACCTAATGACACAAAATGCAACTTGTCACTGAAAGACTGCAAAGCAGCAGAGAATAAATCTCCCATGTTGGTAAACATGAAGGAACAGCCTTACCTCTGACTGTTACAAAATGTTGATACTAGAGACTCCTCCCAAAATGTGAAGTAAATGTTTAGTCACGAACAAATTTCACCATATCAACAGTTACACACATTTTTCTAAATCTGTTTGTGTGGAGCATCTAACATAAAAGTCATTTTGTAAGTTGTAACTATAGAAAATATAATGTATTAGAATGAGCGCATTGACTTAAATCTGTGATGTGCCTTGCGTTGGAACTATTTCGTATTTCGTTAACACCTGCTGTGGTATAACGTGAAATATTAAATACACTGCCTATATTCAAGATGTTTTCACTTGCTAAGATAATTTTTCCAGTGTATTGTCAGTATGTTTTATACTAATAAATGACTGTATTGAAATAGTCAAATCAACTGTAATGTATGTAACAAATGTTTCCTTTTTTCTTTCTTTGTTTGTTTCTAATGTATTTTTGGAGACATTCGGTAATTTTTGCTGACACTTGGTTAGCAAACCTGAATATTGTGTTACATATCACTTGTTGTATTGTATATAAGTATATTGTGATATGATATTTTTACCATGTAACTGAATAAAACTTAAGTGTGATTTCAATTAAACACAGCATTCTAAGGAATAATTTTCATGTAATAACAATGTCTATGGAATACATAACTGAAATTTGTTCACATACCTCTTTCCAACACCACTGCATTAGCTGGTAAACAGGTTCTGGACAGAGTCGGGGTTTTAATAACCTTAGTCCTGCGTTTAAGGATTCCACTACTTCTGCATTACTTCGGCACTCGTAGGGCAGTCGGCCTTCGCTGTACACCTCCCACATCAACACACCTGAGCCAGAGAATATACCAAAGCACAGCTCTATTTTTTGGTTTTCTTTTGTTTTTCAGGCTTTACTTAAGGAAAGATGTGCTCAAGGTATAAGAGGATCAGTGTCACAAATATGTACAGTTATCAAATACAGTTTGATCACTTTACACATATTCGGTTACATTATGTAACATTATGATAAATGATCATAAAACATATGGTTAAGAAAAAAAATTAATTTATATAAAAAGGATTTGTTAATAGTTAATAGGGTCAATAGGGTTTGTTAATATGGTTGCTAATATGGTAGTTTATGGGAACAGTTTTGTTTAATTAACATTTTGTAATACCATCATCATCATCATCATCATCATCATCATCCATATCATTATAGAATAATGTTAAAATATTTTTTAACTATTTTGGATTTCTTTATTATAGTATACCATGTACCAGTAGATAAAACTATGTGAAATAAAATAAATAATTTTTTTTTCCCAGATTATTTTCTTTGGTTTAAAAATATGAAACTGTCATCATTGTGCGCTCACCAAATGACCACACATCAGACTTGCTGCTGAACTTGTTATATCGGATCACTTCAGGGGACGACCACTTTACAGGGAATTTGCTTGTGTAGCTGGTGTATTGGTCATCCAGTACGAACCTGCAAGGATACAGGATGTGTGAGAAAGCAGTGGTATTTATTTATTGATTTTCAGAATGCAGAATAACTATGATAATAAAACTTTGCTTTCTTACCTGGTCATTCCAAAATCTGAGACTTTCACCACAAGGTCTCCCGAAACCAGGCAGTTTCTTGCAGCCTGCAAAGCACGTTTTAGAACAAATTTAGATTTCATAGTTACTGAATGACTTCTGAAGGGCAATTGTTGGAAACAAAGATTTACCAGGTCTCTGTGAATGAAATTCGAGCTCTCCAGGTAAGCCATTGCTTCGCTCACATCTACACACATGCCCAGCAAAGTCTCCTGTGAAACACAACCTTTTCTGGAGCGCAGGAATTCTGTCAGGCAGCCGTTTTCCAGAAACTCAAACACCAGGTACATGGGGGATTGCTGGGTGCACACACCATACAACCTCACCAGCTTGGGGTGGGATACTTTCCTGTGGATGAGGACGTCATAGTGAACAGAATCAGATATAAGAAGCAGTGACGTGGTTACAGTGGACAGCATGCAGGTTGCCATTAACAATGCCGTGTGGGAATCACTTCTGAATGTTTTAGTTTTAAACAGAAATCGTAACTAGGACGGCAATCAACTCAGCAAGGCTTCTAGTGTTTGGAGAGCATTTATGTGAAAGATATAAAGTCAAAAATTAAGTGAATTACAAGTAATTGAACAAAGCACAAGCTTTTAAAAACAAAGCCTTAATGTTTTAGTAATCCTAGACTTATTAAATCTTAGTATACCTTGGCATAAACCCATGAAAAACAGAAAATTTGCTTAATAAATTCCACAACAATGTGAATTTTAAAAAGCTGATTAATTATATATATATATATATATATATATATATATATATATATATATATATATATATATATATATATATATATATATATATATATATATATACACAAAGCCTTCATTTGCAGTTTTTCATTACAGCACTATTGTATTTGTTCTTGGTGTGGGCCCTCATGATTTTCCACTTTAATTACAGCAACAACAATTATTACTGCTATTATTACTAATATGTGGACAAATCAGTTTAACACTGTTCTCAGTTTAACATTTATTATGTTCTGTGGTGGAAACGGTTGGTGTGAATATATCGTCACTTACATCATAACCTTTGCCTCCTCTTTAAACTCCTCTTCAGACATGGCCTCTTCACGAATTGTCTTGACAGCCACCTTCTCACCACGCCACGTGCCCTCCAACACCAGACCAAACTGACCACTGCCCAGCTCCCCTCCAAGAATCAGGTCCTCCATGTCCAACTCCCACTCCTCTGGAAGGCACAGACACACACAGACTATGAGAGCAAACACTTTTTAACAGCAATATATATATATATATATATATATATATATATATATATATATATATATATATATATATATATATATATATAGAGAGAGAGAGAGAGAGAGAGAGAGAGAGAGAGAGAGAGAGAGAGAGAGAGCTTTGTAACCCTTCCCACACTGATGTATTTCAATCACCTTCTTCGTCCTCATTTCTGGATTTTTTTTCTTTTTTCAATTTTGGCATAGTGTGTTACTGGGTAAGACCTTTTAACCAACTTCATGCTGTTGAAAAAGTTCTATTTAAGTGTTGATTTGATTGAACAGGGTTTGCAGTAATCAGGCCTGGTTGTGTCTAGTCCAGCTGAACCCCATTATGAATGCAGTTCCATAGATTTGGGGAATTAGTAACTATGGGGGCAAATACATTTTCACAAAGGCCCAGTTGGTATTGGATAACTTCTTTGCTTCAGTGCATAACCTTATCATTTAAAAACTGTATTTTGTGTTTATTCAGGTTGTCTTTGTTTTATCTTAGATTTTGTATTAATTCCTGAACAATTTAGTATGAGATATACACAAAAACAGAAGAAATCAGGAATCAGGATGGGGTAAATACTTTTTCGCAGCACTATATATATATATATATATATATATATATATATATATATATATATATATATATATATATCTATCTATCTATATATATATATATATATATATATATATATATATATATATATATATATATATATATATATATATATATATATATATATATATATATATATATATATGTTTGTAATTTTATATTTCTTCTGTGACATCTATAGTGGTGCAGTATTGTACATGCATGCATACATACACACTACACACATACACACATACACACATACCTCACTATAGCCTCACACCCTTACTCATGTATGTTTCTATATTATATTGTTAAATTAGGAATCACTACCTGATTCAAGCTCCTCAATCCTGGGAGAATTTCCTTGGCCTTGGGAGACACAGTGCCTCAGTCGTGTTATTAAACCTACCACCATGACAAGCACAATAGAACACACATTTATATGCTGTATCTGTCTCTGGTTCACACATGACGCAATTAAACAGTAGCTGAACACATCAGACATTTTCTGAACATAACTAACTGTTTTTTGCTACAAATATTATATCTTTTTGTTTTTGGTCAGTTAGTAAAAACTGATCGTACTCTGCCTTATTACTAAATTGCATCTACTAAGTGAATGACTAACTGTACTGTAACTGTAAACAAAATCATCATAGCAAATCTCTTCTTGTAGATCTAAATTGCCTGACTGATTAAATTGTTTTATCAAATTAAAATGATTAAAAATGTAGCAATTCTATAACTGACCAAATTGCTGTAGAGAGAACTATCATTTCGAAGCTTTTCGAATTTCAAATGTATTAGCTAACGTTTACCAGCACATCCTGACTCAGTATGACAGGATATTTGCAGCTCACCTGCTGCATTGTGTTGGTGATAATAAATGAGCTCTGGGATGGTGCTGAATAAATATTTTTCAGCCAAGTAATACTTGGGCTCTTCATCTTCTGTCTCTCTGATCTTATAATGCTTGACCCTTGGATATTTTTCCCCATTTGACCTGCAGAAATGTGATATTGAAGAGATATATGAAGAGTAACAATACAATTGTGACAATGATTTTAAAGGAGTCTGAGAGAACTATTGTATTGCAGAAAGTGAGTATTATAAATAGACAGACTGAAACACACACTGATATAACAGTTTCATGGAATTATGTTGCTTACCCAGGGGCTTTGGTAAATACAGACACTGTGTAAACTCCTGCGTGCCGAGAGTCACGCACCATGAAAGCACCCTCCTTATCCTAATAACATACAAGAATACAAATATCTGTCATTGATTACATCGATTACATTTGCATCTTCTTTGCCTTTATTGGTTAGTTAGAATACAGTACAGTACACATACTGAAAATGTAACTGCAAATACAAGTATAAAATTGTCTGTCTTCACATTCAACCCCTAACATGTGTTTCAGCCGTGACAGGAAACCTCACAGCCACACTGGTTTAAAGGTTCTGGATCTCTGTTTGAACCCTACATGCACACTCTGCAGCTGCAACTACTGCAGGCTTGCAGAAAGCCTGAAAAAAGAAAAAAGAAGAAAAAAAAAAAAAACGTTCCTCGCTTGTGTGAAAATTACCCAAAAGCAACTGCACACTGTGAAAAAAGGTATTTCAGACAGTAACATAAGTTTTTTCATATAAAACAAAAACATAATTTTGTTTTGCGATTTTTGTTTTTTTACCACTGCAATTAATAATTCCTCAGCTTCAGTCCGGGTTACATCTTTGTTATACCATCTATAAGAGAAACAAGGACAAGTAAATAATCAGGAATATATTTCTATATTCAGGTTGTGCCAAAAATATTTAATAATTAATATTTCAATATGGTTTTATGCATGTGATTATATATATGTAATTCTTACTTAAAGTGCTCAATGTTATTTGAAGGTTTCTCTTTAACATAAATGCAAGGTACAGTTCCAACATTTCTGTGAGAAAAAGAGAAAAATAAATAAAGAGCGAAAAAGTGAGGATGAGTTTTTGTACACAGTGCCTCAAGAGGTATACATCAATTGCATTAATTTATACCCACATACAATGTCATTACTCTCTGATCAGCTCATTCACAAGTTTTAATAAATATTAAGTGTTGATGACCCAAGGGCAGCTTGTATAAAAAAAAAAAAAAAATGTGTTAGTATACAGTATGACATATGTGAATGTGTGGCTTCGCACAACCACACTAAAAGACATGTATTGATTTGTCTTGTAAGCTTTTACTTTTATAGCACTGAAACCCACTAGCAATGAATAACGTCCCATTTCAGCTCATTGACAATGTCAATGGACATTGACAAAATATGGTTTTGACATCTACTTTAACAGCAACATAAATCATAACCTTTGAATTATTTTAAATGAATCCTGCAACACCTTTGCAACCTAAAATCTTAATTAGTCTCCTATTTAACCTCATAAATGTACCTCATTGCTAGGGCATCTGTGATTACCACAGACAAGAATTTCAACATGTTTCCTTGTAATGAGAAAACAGAAAAGCTGTACTCCAAACTCAGCTACAGTGAAAGACTAAGAGCAGTTACCGAAGACTCAATAGTATTTGTAAATTTTCATAAAGGATAATCTGTGGTTACGCATGCTCTGGTCTGTCTGATCATGCATGAATCACACAAAACCTTTGGGAAAGTCCAAGTGGCCTAAATAACATTTAACTATGTTTTACACTGTTTTAAAGTTGGATAAAAATCCATAAGAACAACGTTCATAAAACATTCTCGAATGGTTTTCTCATCCCATTGTTAAAGTGTAATAGCTGTAGTTTTGAGTTTTGGGTTTTATATACGCTTCATGTTTGTGGTAATCACGGATATGCTACAGATAAGAATAGAGATTAAGAAAAGCACGGCAATATTCCTTTAAAGACAAAACATATATTTTCTCTGTGTATTCAGCCTATAAACTTTAATGTTTTTTTTTTGTGTGTGTGTGTGTGTGTGTGTGTGTACTGTGAGAAAGTAAAAATAACAACGACAAAAACAACTACACAACTGTAACATTCAATTTCGAAGGATCCTACCCATTACCCAACACAGACATACAGAGAAATACTCTGAAGAAACAAGTGCAGAAACTCTGTGGTCCTTATACCGTTTTTTTATGCCAAGGGCAGTTTCTGGTTTAGGGTCACCTCCCATAAAATAACCTTTACTCACTTACAGATCTAAAAGATTGCAAGAGCTCTTTGGCATATTGCTGCATCTTGGTGTAAAAATGTTACACATCTTGATTGGAAAAGATTGAAGACAAAAAAAAAAAAGCTAACAAAAAAAAAAGGTTTTGTTAATATATTAATTCATATATTAATATGAATGTGAGCTTCTTACATTTTATTCATTAAGCATTTTCATTATAAAACTCTTAATAACAGCTGATCAGGAGAGCATAGATATCAGGCTGCAATATACAATTCACCAACAACACTTTTGGGCCTTATTGACCATAATAAAACAACATAGGCAAAGCCATCAGCCAGAGGTCTAGCATTGTTTTGTTTTGTTTTTTTGTCATTGTACACAAAGAAAAAAAAAAGTGCTTTAAAAATGATTCAAAAAATGATAAGAGCAAAAAAAGGTATAATCTCAATACCTTAACAGGTTTAAAAGCGTATTTATAATTCAGCACTTCTACAGATTCAGGAAAGATGCAATAATTGAACTAAGGTTTATTAGTTCTTCATACCATCCACTGTAGAGCTACACTTGATAAAACATAACTTGTGATCTGTTAGAAAACAATCTTCCAGGTTTACGCCAGGAAAACACCGTTTGTCCAAATTGAATATATTTATTTTGTTTTTCTCTTTGTTTACTCTTTAAGTGGACACAAAGATTGTTAATATTTTATACTGTCCACAGATTATGATTCGATAACACTGGAGTTCTTCCACTTAAAATCAGCTATAAGCTCTTGTGGATATTCTTTATGTTCAATTCTAGAGAACCGGAATAAAGCACTGCAAATAACATTGTTATTATTAGTAATTGCATCATTTCTGATGGACAAGTCATTTGGGTTTAGGGAGGTATGAGTAGGCATGTCCTAATCAAGGAAATTTTTCCAACTGAGAAATCTATAGTTAAAAAAAAAAAAAGTTCATATTGCGACACACAGACGTGATAGAGAAATTATATCTGCTGCATATTTACCCATCTTTATCCCTGACAGTCCACCAGTTGGGTTCAGAACAGTCTACTACAATGTACTCCTCATCTTTGTGCAGTGGGATGTCTGTGTCCTCTTGAGGGATAAAGTTCTTCAGAGCCACAACAATTCGCGTTTCTGGGCTAGAGAACCGCCGCTGTGGGACAGAGAAGAAGAAGAAAAAAAAAAAAAAACGCACAGAAATACTACTGTTATTTGTCTCAAAAGGGCAAAAACTTCATCTGGTTTACACAGTAAACATATCAGAGTAATAGGATTACACATTACATTAGATTTACCTCTGGGTCTGGTGTTGGAGGCAAAGGTTTTTTGGATGCTGTGTTGAGAAAGGACACATTTAGAAAACATATTCGAGTTCATTAAGCATTGTTTCTTATGAGTATATGATTATTGTTCAAATACAGTATGATTTTCATAGCAGCTGTGTTTTACTGTACCGCATCCACTCGGATAATAGTCACTGCACCCGGGTGCCAACTTCTCTGCCTTGTTACAACACCTCCATCTTCCCTCTCCCCAGAAATCAGGATGGTAGTTCAAAGCTAGGTTGTTGCCTTTTGTCTCTTCATATAGAAAATATGTAAATAAGATCATATTATTCAGATAATTATATATAGTCATCGTACAAGTTTTGTTTCTTTTATGTTACAGTCTTGAACAGCTGCTCACCCTCTTTAAGAGCTCTGACCCACTTTAGCCTGCAGTCGTTGTCTGGTGCAAACACATAAAGGTAGTAGTTTTCATAGACAACCTGTAAGTAAACCAAAAAGCAATGCAGGTTTTTTTATTTTTCATACACACATTTACACAGCAACTGAACCTGACTAAGAATAACACATTAGAATGATAACAAATAATGTACATAGATACATTGCGTATAACAAATGAATGGCATGTGGACCGTCTCTTTTATGAAGAGGGAAGAGGGATTATTTATTCATATTGTACCTCTGTAATGTCTATCAACACCACATTAATCCAAATAATCCAATCTACAGGGTGTCTCAAAAGTCTCCACACATAAGGGAAATTAACACTTTTTTTTTTTTTTTTAGCAAAATGTCTTCCAAAGTTTTTCATTCTTAGTTTTTATATATATATATATATATATATATATATATATATATATATATATATATATATATATATATATATATATATATATATATTCTTTTTAATTATATTTTCAGATAGCCATTAAGCCGTTGACGAAAGAAGAACGTTTTGAAATCATTCTCACGGCTGGATTGGGAACCTGTCACAAGGTTGCGATGGACTTCAACAGGAAACGTGGCAAGCACAACACACATGACACTGTTACCAAACTTATTAGCAAATTCACAAAGACTGGAAGTGTTGCAGACCAACTGAGAAGTGGACGTCCACGAACATCCACTGACGAAGGCACAACTGCACAACTGCGCTGGCAGACGTAGTCCCCTATGTGTATGGAGACCTTTGGGACACCCTGTAGTTCTAAAAGCTGCAGTAAATTTGATCAAAAAAATATATTCTTTTGCTTCATCACAAACGCTCATGATATTATACAACGGTTTACAGCACTCTCACCTGGAAAGGATATTTGTATTCACAGGGAATGGGAAGGTCACTGCGTACAATCTCTACACACTTAATCCGGGAAAGTTCAATGCAGCCCTTCTGAATTGGCTTTTTCTAAAACACCATCAAAAATGTTACATTAATTTTTATAGTATATTACGGCAATAAATCACAGTTACATAGCTTGATCCTGTGCATAAACACAGAAAAACACACACAGGACTATAATTTTAATACAAATTATGTACATCATGGTGATCCATATAGACTTTAAGAAGTTTAAGAAAGGTCAATATGCTGTCAGAAAATAACTGCATTTACTCACCCCAGGCCGACGTTCAGAGTAGGTCAGATCCTCAGTGTTTAGCACAAAATATCTTTCCTTATAATTGCAAGGGGACGTTCTTCGTTTTTGCTGAGATTTCTTGTATAAGACTCCTTTTAAAATAACTCGTGGGTACATGTTAAACTGAAATTGTTGGAGGAACACTGCTGAGCTTGAGGCATAATGCTGTAAACTGTAATGTCTGTTTTAGTAACCAGTTCATATGTGAGCTTGCATCATAAGCTGTGGGTTTCCGGTGAAAACTTGCAAGAACCATTTCCTTTAGTTAGGCGTATAAGATTTGAGAGCACTCACACACACACACACACACACACACACACACACACACACACACACACACACACACACACACACACACACACACACACACACACTAACAAACACTAACACACACACATTAAGGAAAATCAGAGTGAAGTGCTTTTATATTTGGGATAGTTTGATATGATGATGTTTTTACATCAGGGTGGCACAGTGGCGCAGCAGCTACTGTTGCCATCTTACAGCTCCAGGGTCCCTAGTTCGATCCTCAGCTCCGGTTGCTGTTTGTGTGGCGTTTCACATGTTCTCCCTGTGTTTGCGAATGGTTTCCTATGGGAAGTAGTGAGGCCAGTAATTGAACAATGGGTCTGGGAAAACTCCCAGAGGGCAAGGGTTTGAAAAGATAACTCAAATACCAGCAGTCACTCAGAAGAACTTAAAAGTCTGCAGAAAGTGGCCAAGGAGTTGAAAGAATATCACTCAAAGGTTTGTTCTCTCTTTTTCCAGTTTAGTAAACCTATTTTGTTTGTGTGTGTGTATACATAACACACACACAAGCAACCATAGATCTATTAGGCTTAACATGAATACAATAAAAGGGCTCTCACGGCCTCATCAGTTCAAACTTAATGTTTCCTAAAGTCTATGTAGGCTTATGATGCTACATTAAAAGAGAAAATGTAATCAAAGCACGAAAGAAATCAGGACAAAATATTGTTTCAGACGAAACCAACAAATCACATTTTCCCCACTTTTTTTTTTTTTTTTTTTTTAAAGCTAAGATTTCTTTTAAATCTATTAGGAGAATCATTATGAGAATTAAAGCTGTTAGGAGAATCATTGTTATATGTCTGTCAGATTAATCTTTGCTTGTGGTGACATTTGACATAAATTTATTCAAGTGAGGATTTTAATAGAAGAAACACATTTTAATCAGATGAATCAGATTTTAATCAAATAATTTAATTCAAACAAAAAACTACAGCAAAACTACAGCAAAGGCCAGATTTCTAGTGATAAAAAGGAAACTAATTACACACACTAACACACACACACACATTAACACACACACTAACACACAAAGATTTTGCCCCTCACAAGGCCAGGAAGAAGAGCATCTAATGGCACGATGCTCTAAAGCACATGCGTCAAACTCAAGGCCCCCTGCCAAAAATGGCCTGCTCCCTTATTTCATTCAGCTCATGCGAAATATAAAAAAATAATAATTCAAAAGGATGGCAGTACCCAGATACTAAACATTTTCACACTTACTAGCATTCACAGCAGATTCACACCTGCAGCGATACCGCCTGCATTCTGCAAGCTCCACTGCACCACACTGTTTCATCTCACAGCACTGATACTAGAGCTAAAATCAATACCTACAGTTGCAATCAAAATTATTCAACCCCTATTGTAAATCAGGTTTATTGTCAAAATCTACAGACTTTCAGCTGTTTGCAATGAACAAATCAAACAAAAGCAATTGAAATAGTTCAACACAACAAATGCTTCAGATGGTTTCCCCAAATTCAACTGAAAATGCAACTTTTAATGACTTCTCCAGTCTCAAAATTATTCAACCCCCTGAATAGAATCCCTCAGAACAGCACAAATATGCAAAACAGGTGTTGTCTCAAGCACACCTGATGCAACTAATCAAGGGCTTCATTAGTTGCACCAGGTGTGCTTGAGCTGGAACACATGAAATACCTAAACTGGCTAGGGGTTTGTTGAGTGTCACATTTGACTGCATGTTAGAAATATGGCTAGGTCAATAGAATGGTCCAAAAAGAACAGGATACAAAGAGATAGTGAAGACACTGAATGTTCCTAGAGACACTGTTGGAAGCGTAGTTCGCAAGTTCAGAGTTAAGGGAACAGTGGTTACACTACCTGGACGGGGCAGAAAATGGACGCTATCAACGGCTGTAACCAGATTTCTGAGAAGGCAGGTTGTGAAAAACCCTTGAGTGACTGCAAAAGACCTGCAGCAAGACTTGGTGGCAACAGGCACTGAGGTTTCAGTGAGCACAGTAAGGCTCGTACTAAAAGCAGAAGGTTTCCAAGCCAGAACTCCAGACATACACCACTACTGACCCAAAAGCACATGACAAGTCAGCTCAAAATCATATAAATAAGCCACAGAAGTTTTGGGATTCTGTTCTGTGGAGCGATGAAACAAAACTGGAACT